>CAUYON010004880.1:0-17689 GCA_963573935.1 Arctocebus calabarensis | reverse complement strand
GGGGGTGGGTAGAAGCAGCTATTGACCAAAAGAAGAGAGGCACAGAAAGAGAGGGATGGGAGCAATATAGGTGTACAGTAGGGTACTTTGACCCAACCTTAAGAACCCCCAACCTCTGGGGGTACTGGGTTGAGTGGTTAGGTCAGCAGCTCTTTGCCAGCCTGTGTTAACACAGTACCCCACCTCCACCAAGTAGAGTGGAAAGACAAAAATTCAATAAATCAAACCAAAACAAGCAAACCAAAAACTTTATGGGATAAAATTGGGAAGAAAACAATTAATGTGAGTAGAAACACTAGCAAAATTGAAGTTCTAATTGTTGAAAAAGGCAACAATGGAAAATTATATTTAAACTAGAAAAATGAAGAAATAAAAATGAAAAGAAAAATCGTTAAGGAAAATGTTGAAATTAAAAACAAAACAACAATAACAAAAACAAACAAACAAACAAAAGAAGAACCCAGCAAACCAAACCAAACCAAAAAACAAAGCTATATATATATCTTGCTGATATTGTCTGGGCAAGAGATGATCTTCGGGGGTATGATATGTTAATCACAATGTTGATGCAGCTGTACAAAATGGAGACTGGAGGCCTCTAAGGATTTCTCAAACCCCACAGGGTGGAAAGCTTAAATCCTCCTCAGCCTGCTTAGAAGGTACTTTAAATTGCTAACTTGGGCTAAGCAGAAGCTTTCCCAGGAAAGTGATTGTGGCTGAGATCACTCCTTAAGTGGCTATCCACTTACCCAGTATGCCAAAACCGGTCTCACCCTATGCCCCTGAGGGCTAAGGCTGCAAGGCATCTCAGTCCCTGCCTTTAGACTGCTCAGTCACTAGATTACTCGCTCCTGCCCGATGCTTGTTCTGTGAACCTAAGGGTGGAGCTTGCCGGGGCAGTTCTCCCACAATGGCACCATGCAGCCCACAACCAAACACTGGTAGCTCTCTCTGGCTCAGTGGCCCAGTCTGGGGACCCAGACAACACTCAAGACCTCCGCATTCTTGCCCAAGTTCTCCCAAGGAGGTTCAACCGAGTGCCAAGTCCAAGAGAAACTTAAACAGCTCACAGGGAAGGCCTTTCCAGCTTGCAGTCTCACTGCTGCTGCACCCACAGCTGCTGACAGGATTAGACCGAACAAACACATGCAACCACTTGCTAGATCTCCACCGCTTTTGCCTTCCTCAGGGGGTCCAGAAGTCTCATGCTATCTCCCTGTGTCCCCAAAGGGATGTTTCTGGGCAGATCCCACCAGCCAGAGATGCCTGAAGTTTTCTCTCCCCAGTCTCACCATGCCCAGTTGCAAGGAAGCTGTTACTCGGCTGCTTGCTCCACTTATATCTAGGCAGTTTTTTTTTTTTAACAATATCAAAATCCAAAGATTCTGGGAGCCCAGAACCTAGCATAATTTCCTTCTTTCTTTTCCTTCCCTCCCTCCCATGGTAGTTAATAAAGACTTCACTTAATTTTGTGTTTATTTAGGGTCACCTCTTTGCTGGGCTGCTACATGCCTGGGCACAGAAGTTTAAGAGTGAATCTAAAGAATACCATTCCTACACTCAGGGAGCTTACATTTTAGCATTTGGCATATAAAAAGCCATGTGCTATATAAAATGCCAACTGGAAAGTTTGCAAGAAGGCAAGGAGGGTTGAGAATGTGTGAGAATTAATTCATCACCCTTTGGACCACCTAGTACCTAACGTTTGGGCACCATTCAACTCCTAAGGACCAGCCTCTTGTTTATTCTGTTCTCTCCCTACCAAGTAATTGAAGTTCATTTTCTTTTCTCACCTAACAGACAGCTAGTAAATTGCTAATTTTCTAAGGATAAACTGCTAATTCAAGTTGTAATTTGTGTGTGATGTCTCCAGAAAGGAGCTGTTCTTTTGGTGGTGGCAGCTGACTCAGAGTGTGGTATCCTGTTAGGACATTTATAGGACATGTGTAGAATTATTGCTCTCAACAGAGGACAAAGCTGTGGAAAGAAGGGTGAGCAATGCTGGGAAATTGGAGTCTGTATTTCATCAGAAAGCACTCTAAGCAAAAGCATTAAGTGTGCTCCATGTAAAATGCACCTTAAAATGTTTTTAATTTAATCCGACCCCATCCATTGGCATTTTTTTTAAATTGAAAGGGAATAAAGAAGAAAACTTAATGGCTCATGCTAAATCCATTTTCTCATAATTTGAACACTGAATCAATATGCCAATTTTAATTCTTCATTTTGGTGATCATTTAGTTAACATGAAAATTATGTAACACTTTTCTCTGAACAATCTTAATTTTAAATGCAGAAATAGAAGTAAGTAACACACTAAATACGTTTTGTAGATACTGTTACTTCTGGCAAGTTTTTAAGAGGTTGGTCACTTAATTATTCAGAGTGGGATTCCTGTAGGTTTCATGTAGTGCAGGCATTTCTGCTTAAAATGTTAAGTGGTGAACGGCAAACCCAGATTTCCTGAGCAGTCGTTACTGGCATAACACTCTCACTTGTTTGAGAGGGAGTCTGCTAGAACTGAACTGGGTCTTTAAATAAACTTGAAAGGTATTAATTCCCACTTTGGCCAACCCAAAGTACAAATTTTTAAGTGTTTACCATAAGTACTGTTAGACAGTAGTTACTAACTTCAAACCTGTTAGCCTTAGCAGAAAACTTAGAAATGCAATTATTAAGCCTCCACTAATACTTTACCCATCCTCAGTTTCACTTTCTAGTGCCCTCTGGAAGTTTTATATCAACTGGGTAATGGTGAATCTGAAATACTGAGCTCAGACCAGGAGAAAGAGAAACTTTTCTAAAAATTAGAGTTTTAGCCCAAACGTAAGATGCAAGCTTTTGCTTTTTTTTTTTTTTTTTTTAATAAGTCGTTTAGCTAAAGACGTGATGTGGAAAAGCTTTCATATCAAAGCTGATTCTTCTATCAGTTAATGATAGAGCAAAATTTTGCTGGGGAATATTTTATTTTGTTCTTTTTTAAACTGGGTGATATGGTCGTTTTGAGTTTATTTTAAGGTGATTTCTCTGTGCCTGACCATGTCCAACTTTTTTATAGGGTCACAATTAATGTTTTGATTTCATTAAAGGTTACTATGGTTTTAACATTTTGTTATTATTTTGCAGTGGGACATATACCAAAAGTTAGTAAGATAACCTGAGAAATGTATCACTCATATTAATTCAATCTTGGACACAATAGAACATTTCCTGTTCAAAATTAGGGCTGCCCCCTTGTCTTTATGTCTCTTCCTAATCTGTGGTCATTTTCCTTAATAATTTGGAAATTTTCTATGATGTACTAAATTTCTCTCAAATATGAAGTGGAGGCAAGTGATCAATATTTTTCTTTGGAATGTCATGGATGTTCAAAACAAAGAGCCCATTCTCTGTAAAGTGCAAATTACATTTGATCCTAACTCTTGAATTTTTAAACTTTTATTTGAGATAATTACATTTGCAAGCAGGTTAAGAAATAATATGGAGATCGCTTTCATGTGTCTTTCACTTAGTTTGCCACAAAGCGAACATCTCGCCCAACTATGGTATAATATACCACAATCAGGATGTCGATTTGGTATCAATTTGGTACCGCCAAGAACATTTCCATATAGAGCCTTTTGTGCACGATCCCTCTTGTTGCCTTCTATTGCCATACCCACTTCATTCTCATCCTCTCTCCCTCCTTAACCTTCCTTGACAGCTATAATCTCCATGTTTTGTACCTTTTTAATTTCAATAATGTTATGTAACTGGAAACATATATAACCTCTTGGGAATGACTTTTCACATTTAGTATGATTCTCTGGATTGATAGACTTATGTATCAAGTCTATCAATAGTTCCCTTTTAGTGCAAGTAGTATGTACCTCAGCATGGGTTTGTCTGTTTACCTGGTGAAAAACATTGGGCAAGATTTGGGCTATTAAAAATACAGTTGTTATAAATATTTATGTACAGATTTGTGTGTGAACAGAGTCTTTATTTTTCTGAGACAAATGCCTAGTAGTACAATTGCTGGGTCACAGTAGTTGAATTTTTAGTTTATAAGAGATTGCCAAGCAGCTTTCCAGAGTGATTATACCATTTTACATACCCATCAGTGGTGTACAAGTGATCTCATTTTTTCATGGCATTTGGTGGTGTCAATGTTTAAAATTTTAGTCATGATAGATGTGTAGTGATTCCTCATTGTGGTTTTGATTTACCCGTCACTGGTAACTATGATGTTGAACATCATTGTTTTATATGCTTATTTGCTATTTGAATTATTTTTACTGTTTGATTTGTGTATATGTATATATATGTGTGTGTGTGTGTATATATATATACACACACAATTGTGAAAAAGAATGCAGTGGAAGTGCTCAGTGCTCATATACATATGTGTGTGTGTATATATGTATATATGTATGTGTGTGTATATATATATAAACAAATCAAACAGTAAAAAAATCCAAGTATATATACACAACTGTCATGTATATATGTGTATATTTATATATATAAACAAACAGTAAAAAAGTGTGTGTGTGTGTATATATATATATGTATATTCCAGATACTAGTCCACTGTTGTATATGAGATTTGCACATATTTCCTCTCATTCAGTACCAGGTTTTTCATTCTCTTAATGGAGGTCTTTCACAGAGCAAAAGTTTTTAATTTCAGTGAAGTTCAATTAATTTTTCCTTTTATGCATCTGGATCATGCTTCTGGTATCAAGAACTCTTTACCTAGTACTAGATCACAAAGATTCTCAAATCATTATTCTTTTCTAAAAGTGATTACAATTTTATGTTTTACTTTTAAGTCTGTAATTCATTTTGAGTTAATTTTGTATAAAATGTGACACGAATGGAGGTTCACTGGTGGGGGATGTATGGATGTTCCATTGCTCCAGCACTGCACTTGATGAAAAGACTATCTTTTCTCATGTAATAAGTCTTGAAATCAAATAGACTGAGCACCTCCACTGTATTCTTTTCACAATTATTTTAGCCACTCGTGTTCCTTTGTTTTTTCAAATAAAGCATGATCTTGTCTACTTACAAATTTCTTGTTGGGATTTTGATAGGAATTATGTTAAACCCATATATAAGTTTTGAGAGATTTAAAGATTTAACATCTTTACTAAGTTGAGTCATCCAATCCATGATCACAGGATGTCTTTTCATTTACTTGAATCCTCTTTGTTTAAATCACTATTGTGTGGTTTTCAGCACACAGGATTTATACATGTTTTGTTAGATTTACATCTAAGCATTTTATGTTTTAAGAGGTTATAAATGGCATCATATTTTTAAATCCATGTTCATGTTTATTGTAAGTATAGAGAAATACATTTGATTTTTGTATTTTATCTTCTACCCTGAGAACATGCTGGGCTTGTAGGAGGTTTTTGTTGATTCCTTGGGATTTTTTTTATATAGACAATCATGTAAAAAATGCTATCGCTTCTTCATTTCTGCAAATGAATTTTTTTCATTTCTGGTCTGTGTGCTTTTTATTTCCTTTAATTGCCTTACTGAAGTGACTGTATACTAACACTGTTGATTAAAAACAGTGAGAAGGGATATCCTTGATTTGTTTCTGGTTTTAGGAGGGAAGGATTCAGTGTTTCAACATTAAGTCTGACATTAGCTATAAGATATTTTTGTAGATGCTTTTGCTGAAGTTAAGGAAGTTCCTCTTTAGTTCTCTTTTTCTGAGAGTTTTTATCACGAATTGATGTTGGATTTTGTTAAATGCTTTTTCTGCATCAATTTATATGATCAAGTGATTTTTCCTCTTTAGCATGTTAATACAGTAGATACATTGATTTCTGAATGTTGAGCAAGCCACACATCCTTGGAATAAACCCCCCTTGCTCAAGGTGTATACTTTTATATACTGCTGAATTCTATCATCTGGTCTTAAGGGTTTTTGTATCTATATTTATGAGAGATAGTGGTCTGTAGCTTTTTTCTTTGTAATGTTTTGTTTGGTTTGGGTATCAGGGTACTACTAGCTTCAAAATGAATTGATAATTTTCCTTCCTTTTCTGTTTTTTAAAAGAAGTTGCTTAGAATTGGTGTTGATTCTTTTATAAATGTTCAATAGAATTATCTCAACCCAGAGATTTTGGTTAAAGGAATTTTTAATGATTAAATCAATTTTTATAAAAGCTATGGGGCTGTTTAAATGACCTATTTCATATTGAAAGAGTTGTGGTGGTATGTGTTTTTGGAGGAATTAGTCCATTTCATCCAAGTTCTCAGATTTATGTGTATACAGTTGTTTGTTGTATTGTTATACTTTTGATGTTTCTAGGAATAGCCCTTTTGTCATTCCAGATATTGTTAATTTCTGTCCTTTTTCTTTTATTTCATTTGTTAATCTTGGTAGAAGTTTGTCAATGGTGTTGATCTTTACAAGGAGCCAGTTTTTTTGTTTTGTGTGAGTCATTGATTTTTTTTCTATTATTGTAATGTTTTCATTTTCATTGATTTCTGATCATAGTATTATTTCTTTTTTCTTTCTTTCCTATAGGTTATTTGAACATTTTTTGGAATTTCATTCTGCTTGTCTATATTGTTTTTGGTATGTCTTTTTGTATGGCCCTTTTAGTGGTTGTTCTAGGTGTTACATTATAAATATATAACTTAGGACATCTGTGGTATCATTGCTTTACCAATTCTAGCCAAAAGTAGAAATCTCACCTCCTTTTATGTTTCCTTCTCTCCTATTTATAATTGTCTTACAATTTTCTCTACATACGTTGAGAATTACACTAGTGTTGTAATTTTCGCTTCAGCCATCAACCATACTTAAAGTTTCAAAAGGAAAGAGAACATCTATTGTATATTTTTGCTTACTTGGCTCATTCCTGTTGTGTGATATTCCAAAACTCTTTCATTTATTATTTCTTCTCTGTTTCAAGAACTTCTTCTAGCCTGTTATTAATATTGTTGTTGTTTTTACTCCTACTACTGCTCTATTGGTAACAAATTATTTTAGGTTTCCTTTATCTGAAAATGTCTTTTGATTTTTCCTTCATTCTTGAAGGATTTCAATAGAATTCTAGATTGATTATTCTTTTTGTTCAGCACTTGAAAATTGTTATGTCACTTTCCTCTGGCTTTCATAGTTCCTCATAAGAAAATCTACTGGTGGGTGGCGCCTGTGGCTCAAAGGAGTAGGGCGCCAGTCCCATACACTGGAGGTGGCAGGTTCAAACCCAGCCCTGGTCAAAAACTGAAAAGAAAAAAAATCCACTGGATTTTCCCTATAGAGATAAGGTGTCATTTGCCCATTTTCCATTATATACAGTTTGTAAAAGATAAAAACATAAAGATAAAGACAAAAAGTAGGATTACAGAAATATACTCATAAAAAATGTAGCCTTTTTACTTGTGGTAGGCCATTTATATTTATTGTAACTATTCATTTAGTATGTTATTTCTTTGCTTTTTCTATGCCTTTTCTCCTTTCTTGTTTTTTTTTTTTATTCCTTTGGTCTATCAATATTGGGAGTTTTGAAAGTGGTTTTCCTTATTTCAGAATATTTTCTCTCTACTAGTTTGGAGTTTATATTTTATTGCTATTTTTAAATGGTTATTCTTGAAAATTTACCATAAATCCTTAGATCAAAAAGTCTATCTAAAGTTAGACATCTTAATTTCCATCCTAAAATGTATATAATTCTTGGGGGCAATTACACTACATATACACTGATATGTCAATATTAGCCTTTATAAATATTAAGGTGAAAAGCATTAATAGGGATAAAGAGAATCTCAAAAATAATAGACATTTCAACTAATGAGGCAGGTCAGGCATAATAACACTAAACAATTACTAAACGAGGTAGAAAATTAAAACGATAGAACTACAGAGAAAATCAGAGAAACCTATGATATCATATATCACATAGCTCTCAATTTTTTCATTCAAGCAGCTAGGAAAGTAAATACTTAGAAGAACACAATGACCAAAGTTAATTTAATTAACACCTAAAGAATCATGTGTCCCCAAATTAGAGATTGTACATTTTTCATCAAGCATGAATAAAAGATTTAGAAGGAGAATGACAGAAGAATGTTCTTACAACCTCTGATTAGGGAACAGTTTCTTAGAAAATATGCAAAAGATATTAACTGCAATCTACATAAAGTCAACACAATTTATTTAAAACTTCTCTGGAAATAGTTTTCTTAACTGATTAAGAAACATGTCAGGGCAGTCAACTGGTCAGTGTCTAGTCAATCTAAAAGTCTTTCCATTACACAATAGGTGGTGTCCTACTTTAGGGTCTGTTCCTTAAAAACAAATATATGGTGTCCAATGTCACAAAAAACCCATTAGTACTTTTTTTTTTACTACTATAAAGAATATTTTTTTAAATTTAGGCTTGGCGCCTGTGGCTCAACGGGCTAAGGATGGAATTATTTCTAACACAGTTACATTTATTAGTTTTCTGATGAGTCATTAAAAAAACAGAAATCGTTTTATCAATATTTCTCAGTTTCCTACTTGACATCTATGGCACTCTTGTCAGTTCTTGGTGGCTCCCAGGCTTTCCTTTGGAGCATTCTCTCTCTTCTATTGGTAAGCCGTATATTGTTAGTGGAATATACTCCATCCCAGCTCCACAGATGCAGGGACTGCTTTACATAAATCAATGATCCTAATTACATTCCTTTGTCACAGAGATTGGTTCAGGGATGGTCAGAAACCCAGTCTAAGAAGTCCACCTTCTAACTTACCCTCCTCCAACAGTGATCCAGTTAATGCAGTGTGTGGTATGTGGTGCTCTGGGTGTGAACCCGGACATTAATGAAATGTTTTAATAGTGTGATGGAAGACACAGCTTCAGGACAAAGGCATGAGTTTGGGTAGAATCATTCATTCATTTATTCAATAAGAATTTGCTGAGTGCTTAATAAATGCTGGACACTGAGAAAAGCAGAATCTTATTCAGTGCATTCTTACAGTGGGAACAATAAAATACTTGATAGCTTCCACACTTAGAAACAAAGATTATCTCTTAAATTAAACCTCATCCTTGTATCTAGGAAGACTTTTGTTTTCACAATCAGAAATTTTCAGTTCTAGAAAAAGAAAAAGACAATGAAAACACTGTATGAAAGGTTTCTTTCAAACTTTTTTCCATTGACAGTTTTTCACCCCAATCGTCATGATGCTAAGAGGCTTGAGAAACACAAGTGACTCTGTGTTCAGACCAAGTACTTGGCTTCAGGAAGATGAATGATCCGGCCGACTCACCATATGATTATAAGGGTCAGGTAGTTTAAAAAGAAATTACAATCTGAATTGAACCAAGGATGAACAGTGTTGCTATTGAGCTAAAAATCCCAGCTAATAAGCATAACCTTGTAAAGAGAGGTTAGTGTTTGAGAAACTGCATGTTCTTGCAGAAGGGCAAAGCTTTTGCAATATAAATACTTGTACGGATACTAGCTTTCATCTTTAATGCCTTAACTCTCCGTGTTTGGAGTTTTTGTATGTGGGGCAGAATTGGGAATTTTAGAAGCCCCAAACACTAAAAAGATGTGATGACAAACCCATGTGCAATTCAAAAGAAAATTTATTTTTTCAAAATGTTGTAAAACTCACATGAATACTGAAATGAAATGGCTTTCCTCGTGGAATTTATTTTAAGTTGTTGCATAACTTCATCAAAGTTAAACTTCTCTTAGTCATTTCTGATTCCTCTGTTTTGCTACCCTCAAACACTCAGCCTATTGGGTGATAATTCAGTATTGATTGCATTATAAGTACCTAGTGATCTTTCTGTAATTTTCCAAAATGTACATGGAGAGGAAGAATGCTATGTCAGAGAGGAGTTGGATCACTTAACGGCAAACATTATGCTTTGATTTTGGCTCCTATAGATGAATTTTCTTCCTGAATAAGCCTACTAAGGAGCAGCCCTCAATCCTGAATGAATCCTTCTATTACACGATGACAAAGTGGTAAGGTTTTAGAAAAACAATGCAATTCTTAATCCTGGCACTGCAGAATGTTAGGTTTACACTGAGCATGATTGGAGAGAACACTGGGTAAGTGGGGTCACTGCGATTCACTGTGATTCCAAAGGCCACATCAGACCTATTACTCTGGCAGAGTTTAATTTCCATTTGGAGGGAACACTTAAGTAGGTAAGGGTAACTGTGGTTCACCATGATTCCAAAGGCCACATCAAGCCTATTACTCTGGTAAAATTTAATTTCCAAGACTCAGTAGAAAGGCACCTCAGAGAAGTATGGTGAGGTTGAGGCAGTCATTTATGACTAAATCAAGAAGAATGCTTCAAGGTTGTCTCTTTCCTCATCTCAAAGCTGTTTAAAGTTTTCGTTCTTTTTTTCAGATCATAGTATTATGAGCAAATTAACAGATCAACAGCTTTTGCTTAATAATTCTAATATGACATTTTATTATTGTTGAGTTTTTTCATTGGTTGGTTGTTATTTTGTTGTTGTTGTTTTAGTCCCCAAACCTCTCAGAGGTCTGTGGAACAGAGCAAAGAAAAATTGACTCTTTTTTTGGTAGGGAAATATTTGTTCACTGGAAAACATTTGTCATACCAATATCTTAAAGCAAAAGTAAGTACTGCCCTCATTGAGGAAACCAAAAGAATCCCAGTTTCTTACTTTCTAGTTTAATACTTTTAACCTAATTTTTGTTTCTCAAGACTATTTCCAAGTTATCTAAATTCTATGGCATAATTGTCTTTTATGTAAGGAGAATATTACTTGGAAGACATTATTCTTTTTCATTGAAATGTAATTCATTATTGAGAAATAAAGGCCCACACAGAAATAAAGACACATTAAGCGGCACAATTTTGTGTGATGAATAACATTTAAGGCATTGTTTAATACCTGGTGCTTTTCTTTGGGTCATCAGTTATATTAAGTTTCTTCAGCTTCTTAGCTTCTTTGCTCTTGTAATTTTTTAAAAACTATGATGGCTGTTGTATTGGAAAAGCATTAACAGAGAGAAACAAAACAGTCTTTAAAGGGAATAAGTTGTCCCATTTCAGCTATAATATGAGAATACTGTAATTGAACCACAGAGCCTCCTAGCTTTCCATCAACACTCTTGTCACCTTCCCATTTATTTATTTATTTATTTTTAAATTTCAGATTATTATGAGGGTACAAACAATTAGGGATTGGTTTGCAATGTTTGCATTTGTTAGGTAAGGTCCCTGTTGTAGTTGTGCCCCTCACCCCAGAGGTATGTCATACACCCATACATTGTGCCCATTAGGTGAGAGTACACCAATCCCCACACCTGCCTCCCTGCTTCCTTAATTTGAATTAAATTGAGTTTTTCTCTTGCATATCCCCTTCCCTTTCAACTAGCAAAGAGATACTTTTATTAAAACTCTTTCCAGTGAACATTGACTTCCATTCTGCAGCTGAAACAACCAGAAGGCAAACTCATGCTTTTTTTCTCTTTATAATAACCATAATAACTTAAGAAAAATTACACTGAATGGGTTAGGCAGGGAAGAGTTTATTTAAGAGTGTTGTAATAGGAAAGAGATTGAACTCAACTACACTAAAACAAAAGTGGGGAGAGTCTTATGTATTTATTGTGAAATTTCTGAAGGACATTAATGGGAGGTTGGTGAATGTGATTAGCCTTACTGTGTTTGTTAATTGGCATTTTCTAAAGTTAGTCTTCTGCTTCTTCACAGATATGAGAAGATAAGGTTGTTATTTTTCTTGGATGATAATATTTCATCCAAAGGTATGGTTCCCAGGTCTTTGGAAAGACAGTCCTTGGTTATAGAAGATTTACCTCTCAAAGGGATAATTTATAAGGATAAGCTTTCTAAAGTAAGTGATCTAAGAAGAGGGATCTATAGTCAGAAAGAAACCTGTCTGGAGTGTAGTTGAGTTGAGGACAATGTTAAAGCTGTCTTAATCAATAATTGCTACCATTTGTTGAGCTCTGTGCAGGCTACTGGGCTGCCTGTTTTACTAACTTTTACTGGCAGTCTTCCCAACATTCCTTTGGGTTAAATTGTCTTATTGCCTCATTTTATAGAAGAGAGATTTTACAAATGAGAAATCTAAGGCTCAAAAAGATTAAATAAATCACCCCAAGTCACACAGCAAGTAGGTATTACAGCCAGAATTTGAAACTAGGGAGTCTGCCTATCTGCAGGGACTGTATTTTTAATCAATAGACCATCCTACTCCATCTGTAAGTCTGCTGAATCTTCAGAGAAGTCATGGGATTATTGCTAAACACTTCTAGAGGAGAGGCTTATATAAGAATTGCTATTGTCAAATCATCTTAGCAATAATGTTCTTCATCATTCTGACAACACAATATTTAGCACATACTTATGTGGACCCTAGACCATGCCTACAAACACACTAGCATATGCCTCTTAGTGTCAATTTTGGAGGAACCTCAGTTGATAAAGCTCTATATTTGCTGATAAGAAGTAATTCTACCCCAGCGGAAAGGATTGTGTTCATTCATTTCCTGGCCAAGGAACCCATACACCTATATATACCCCGAGACTAAAAGTTTAAAGGGGGAGACGGGGAAAGACTGGGAGAGAAATGGAGAGAGCTTTTCTCTCCCCACTTGAGTTCTCTCTCTCAACCAGGAGCTTTAGTGTTTTCTGTATTCTTTTCTGTAAATAATTCTGTCTTACCACTGGAAAAAAAAAAAGAAAAGAAAATACCATGAAAGCTATGTTAAACAGTTTGATGAAAACATTTCAGATTGTATATGAAACCAGCACATTGTACCCCTTGATTGCACTAATATATGCAGCTGTGATTTAATAAAAATAAAATCCTTCCACTTTTAATCTTATTTGAACCAATGTTTTAAGCCTTTGATATTTGACAAACCTTCCAAAATCAAAACTCTAAATTTGGGGCTTGGCTCCTATAGCACAGTGGTTGTAGCACCAGCCACATGTACCGAGATTGACAGGTTCAAACTTGGCCCAGGCCAACAGAAAAAAAACAAAAAAAGACACAACTCTAAATTTGGTCTTCTTGAAATATTAAGATCACTGAAAGTCATAAAAAAACAAATTAAACTTATTTGACTTATTAATAATGTATAGAAAACATTGTCAAACATAAAATGGTGATTAATTTTGTATGGGTTATGGATATATGTATATGTTCCAATATTATAAAGCATTGGTCTGTCCTAGTGTATAAAGCATTAGTCTGTCCTCACCTGTAAAGCATTGGTCTGTCCTAACATATAAGACATTGATCTATCCTAACATATATTGTTGGTAATAATTTTAATTCTTCTAAAAAGAAAAGTGTTTTTTATGTAACTGTCTGAATCCAAAGTTTACCCTAAAAAGAAAAAGAAATATTAAGAGAGACTGATGAATTCTCTCGAATTCAAATTCCTGATATCTTTGGAAATTGAATACCTTCGAACTAAAAGTAGATTTTTAGAACTTTCATTGGAAAGTTAACGTATCTTTGAGTATTGCTACCCTAACTTCAAACAGAACAGAAATCAGTTACATGGAACTCGGCTAGTTTGTTATGATTTTTTGTTCAAAATATTGTTGTTTCTATGTTCTGTTTTCCAGAAGTCAAGAAAATAATTTTTTTGTCTTTTGAGCTATTTGTAGCTTGTCAAGCAATGTATATACTTATGAGCAGAATTTGAAACATGTATTTTTTTCTCTCTCCTTGATTTCTCTGGAATTTGAAAGCCATTTGTAAGTATTCTTAATTTCTGACAATACAGTTATTTGCACAAGTTCAATAAGAATCTGTTTTGTTCTATAGGACATGATGAAGGCACTGGTTATTTTACCAAGGCTTTGGCTGGAGTAGCATTTCCAGAGGTATCCAGACTGTGTTAAGGAATTAAGGTTGACTTTATAAGGCCAATGAAAAAAAAAAGCCCTTTGAAAAACTGGCCAGATACCCATCAGTAACATTTCCTGATCTGTGGTAAGTAATGAAGGTCGCTTGCTGATGGGTCCGGGAATCAAAATGTGCTTGGGGACGTCAAGAGAAAAGGAATTTACCCAGTGCATATAGGTATATAATGAAACTTGGGCTCATAAAAGGCTTTCAAGAAAGTCCAACCTGAGATTCCTTATAAAAGTTTCCAGAAAAGCCAATTTTAAATGAAGGAAGAGCCTAGATGGCTCATAATTAATTATTCTTACTGCAAATAATCAGACGCAGTATACTGAAAGTACAATTTATTTTAGCAGCTAAGTTGGCTCTACTATAATTTGTCTTTAGCAGAAAGAGGAATCAGAGAGAAAAAAATAGTTTAAAAGGAGGAAAAAGAGGCTGTGGCCCACTTGTATTTAGATCCCAGCCTTGTCTGTACTGTCAACTCATAAAACGAGATGTAACTGTTTTACTAAATTGATGTTAAATGAGACTAAGAGACTGGACAAAGAGTATAGAATTATATATAGTAGTTATATTTACTCTAAAGCCTTAAGACTCAACAAAGGTTGCCTATTGGCTACATTGGAAAAATTTGTTCATATTAAACATTATCTACTATATAGATACCTCAGGAAAAACTAAAACCTAAAAGGAGAATTTCCCAGTGAATGGTGTAGCTGTAACATTGCATCCTACTGTGCCTAATCTGTATCCTCTGCTGAGTCTGCTGCCAGCAGAAGCCAAGTGGCCCACTTGCCTGGACTTAAAAGATGCTTTTTTCTGTATAAAGCTGGCTCCAGGAAGCCAGAGGCTGTTGGCTTTCCAGTGGGAGAGACCAGACATGGAAACTGCAATCCAGTACACATGGACCAGGTTGCCACAGAAGTTCAAAACACCCCACGATTTTTGGAGAAGCACTGGCTCGTGACCTTCAGAAGTTCCCAACTGAGGAATTAGAATGTGTGCTGCTCCAATATGTCAATGACCTCCTTCTAGGGCACCCTACCCAGGAGGGCTGCGCCCAAGGCATGGACTGTCTTTTATGACATCTAGAGGTATGTGGCTATAAAGTGTCCAAATGAAAGGCCCAGATTTGCCAGCAGCAAGTACATTGTCTATAATTTACTCTGCAGCAGGGGGAAAGGAATCCAGGTGTGAAATGGGAGCAGGTTATTAATTGCCTCCCCACCTTCACAAGCTGAAAGCAGGTTCAGGAAGTCTGAGGTACAGTTGGCTTTTGTTGTCTTTGGATCCCCAACTTTGCTGTCTTGACTAAGCCCTTATATGAGGCAACTAAAGGAGAGGAAGGAGAGCCCTTAGAATGGGGAGGAGAACAGGAACATGCCTTCTCCCAGCTAAAGATAAGGCTGATAAATGCATCTGCTTTGGGGCTACCAGACTTGGCCAAGCCCTTCACTCTGTATATCTCAGACAGAGGAAAGGTGTCTGTAGGTGTGTTAACCCAGATGGTTGGGTCCTGGCCAATGCCTGTAGCTTTCCTCTCTAAGCAGCTGGATGGAGTGACAAAAGGATGGCCACCATGCTTACGGGCTCTAGCCTCTACTGCTCTCCTTGTGCAAGAAGCCAATAAGCTGACTCTAGGGTAGAATCTCAGAGTTAAAGTTCCCCACTCTGTGGTCACTTCAATGAACACAAAGGAACATTTTTGACTCTCTAATGTAAGAATGACCTGAACCCAGTCACGCTCCTTCCAGTCAGTGGAAGAGAGACTGAGCATGACTGTACAGAAGTTATGGATAATGTGTATTCTAGCAGACCTGACTTGTGTGACCAGCCTTGGACAGTTGCAAACTGAGACTTGTACTAGACTGAAGCAGTTACATGATGGTGCAAGGTGAGTGACAGGCTAGGTATGCAGTGGTCACCTTAACAGAGACTGTAGAGGCTAAGCCCCTACCCCAAGGAACATTGGCTCAGAAGGCTGAGTTAATTGCCTTGATTCGAGCCTCAGAACTAAGTCAAGGGAAAAATGTGAATGCTTTTCTGGCTCTCCAAATACGCAGGGCATTGTACAAGGAGAAGGGACTATTAAATTCTGGGAAGAAAGGACATTAAGAATCAGCAAGAGATACTTCAGTTACTAGAGGCAGTATGGAAATCCTGGAAGGTGGCACTGTCATGGACATCAAGGAGATGCTTCCACCATCACTAAAGGGAACACTAGGGTCAATACTGAGGCAAAAAGGGCTGCATCCAAACCATACCAGATGTCGTGAGTGGCTCCCCTCACCCCGTGGGTTCTGGAGCTCTCACCTATCTCCTCCCAGGAAAAGAAGGAATGGTTGGCAGTGGAGGGGAGCCAGGAAGCAGCGGGAGGATGGATAAAGATGCCAGATGGATGAGTAGCAGTCCCCCAGGTTCTAGGGCCACCGTGGCGACAGGAGTATTTGATGAAGTTGCTGGGCCAGTACCTCTACATCTCCCACCTGGCAGCCCTGGCCAAAACTGTCAGTCTGTGGTGTGTCACCTACAGCCAGTTCAATGCGCGCCAAGGACTGATAGTACCCCCAGGAATCCAGTCACATGGAGCAACCTCCGTCGAGGACTTCCAGGTAGACTTTACTGAAATGCCCAGGTTTAGAGGGAACAAGTACTGGTGATAGTCTATCAGACTTGAAATAGGTAAAAACCTTCCTCACTGGGATAAAAAGGACTCCTGAAGTAGTAAAAGTATTCCCCAGAGAAATCATCCCATGGTTTAGATTGCCACACTGGTTTAAATTTGACAGTGGGCTAGCCTTCTTAACAGAACTAGTGCAAATAATAAGCTAAAGCTTTGAATAACTTATAGACCTCAAAGCTTAGACAGGTAAAGTGCCTGAATAGGACCATAAAAACAGAAATTAATAAACTCTGCCAGGAAGCAAAGCTTAATTGGATACAGGCCTTGCCACTGGTGTTGTTCAAAGAGGTCTCTGTCAATGCTTTGCAATTTAGCAGGAACTCCCTAAAGAACTGGGAAAAACTGAACCGAATAGACAAAAACTCTAGAAAGAGTAGCTGGGAAAGTCTCATTGCTACTGGGATAATTAATTGCATTCTGTTTAGTCTTTTGTGTCTGTACATCCTTTCTCTCTGAAGGATCAAGCAGACCAAGTCTAGGTCTAGAATCAGAAACTGGTCCCCCTGAGACCAAGGTAGAGAGGACTTTCCACCATCATCCTGACCACATGCACAGCAGTGAAGGTGGAAGGAATCCTCACCTGGAGTCATCACAGCTGGCTGAATAGGACTTCACTGGCCCTTGGGAAGTAAAGGTAACTTTTAAGACAGTCAACATGCCCTGCTCCAGCCACATACTGGGAGCTGGCTGGTCAATGCACGGCTGAAGCCTGAGGAAAGGCTCCAAGTCCTTGAGGGACTTGTCTTAATTGGACTTTAGGAAAAGGGGGGAATGAGAGAGAATACCCGAGAAGGGTGAGGTCTAGGAGAACAGGTCTTCTCAAGGAAACCACAAGGATATGCCTGCAGGGTCCTCTCCATGGTGACTTAGCTCTTGGGAATTTGTAAACTTAACTTCCTGGAACTTGGAAATGTCCAAGTTCTGTGAAATCCTGTAGTTCTGTAGGGGCTGGACTAGCATCTCCCACTTGATTCAAACTGGCCAATGAGAAGGGTACCTGGGGGGTGGAACTTTTTAACTGTTGATAAAAAGGGAAAGACCAAGCCAGTCGGAGAGCGCAGCCATTTGGAATGCTTCTAACCTCCCGGCTGGCGAATAAAGCCCTTCCTCTGATAAACA
>CAUYON010004879.1:0-19617 GCA_963573935.1 Arctocebus calabarensis | reverse complement strand
TCCCATGTACTCAAGTTTGATATGAGGACAATTAATGACAATTATTACACAGTGGGGAGAGCAGAGGAAGGGGAGAGCAGAGAGAGGAAGAATGAGGGAGGGGTGGGGAAAGGAAGAGCAGAGAGAGGGAAGGAGTAAGGGGGGTGGGGTGGTGGGGTCTTGGTGTGTGCCATACCTTTTGGGGGGCAAAACACGATTGTAAGAGGGTCTTTTCCTAACAAATGCAACCAGTGTAACATGGTTTCTTGTACCCTCAATGAATCCCCAACAATAAAAAAAAAAATAAAAAAAAATAAAAAAAAAAAAGAAATGCCACAAAGCATCAGGCTACATGGGACAGCTTTTGGGTACAGTGTGCTCTTTAAATAGCAAGTTTATGGTCCTGATCATACATTTTGAATCTATTTGCATCCCCAAAGCATACAATATGTGGGATATACTAGCTGGAAGTGGATATGTGGCCTGGGATATTTCATGTTATAGATTATTTACATCCAGGGCTGAATGAATGAAAAAACTCTAGTAGAGAGATATAGATGGGCTCAAAGGAGCCCCCCAAACTATGAAGTTTTGTCCATAAGCAGTGGTACACTCTCATTGCCCCAGCAGATGATGTCTATGCCAGCTTATGGGGGTGATAGCTCAGAGCTTGTGGAGGCACCTGGCTACTTCATAAAAGCTGCCAGACAAAGAAAAAAGGAATTGCTTTTTAAATGACTTGATGTATTTGTAGAGATCATAGAAGTTCAGGCCAGCAACAGATGTATTTGCTTATTTTTTTCAAAAAAGGAATGATCCCTGAGTTTCCCTCTAGGAAGTTGAAGTGTTTGGAAGAAAATAGCCCAGAACATCTAAGAAGTAATGGAATCATGAGTGAATAAGCAGCTTGGTGTTGTCACCAATAAATCATTCAGGAGCAAGCTGAAAACTGCTTAAAATTCACAGTAGAGGAAAACAAAGTCCCTGCAATACATCTTGATTTGGGTAATGTGTTTGATACCACATCACAAAATTTTACTTATGAAATTAATTGACACTGGCTTGGATGTGAACACTGTCACTGGGATTGATAATTTTCAGGGGGTCTGTAAACAAGGCATAGTGATGAATAGTGTGACATCCAGCTAGGGGGAGCTGATTAGTAGGGGTGCCAAAGAGATTGGTGTTAAGCCTGATCATATGCAACAATGTTATTAATGGTTGCTGAGAGAAAGTAAAGAGAATGTTAATGAAATTTGCAAATTATACAAACTGGGGTGGTGCTGGAATAAATCCAATAAGGATGATGGATAGAATTTATTCCAAGAGATATAGACAGGTTCAATATATGGGTAATAAACAGCAAAATGAGATTCATTTTCAAAAAATGCAAACTAGGATAGATCAGGAGACAAAATAGAAGAAAATATGATTCTTATAAGGGCACTAAGAACTCACATAATTTGCAAGAAGCTTCGTTATTCTTTCTAGTTAGCTGCCAAAGGACCTCTTTACCTTTGTAGTCTGAGTCAAACTTTCCTCTGTTGCCACCCACCTTGCATCTTTCTCTGTAACCCCCTTGGGTAATCTACCTTTGTGATATGCCTCTCTCCTCTCCTAAAGAGTCCTTTTCTCCACTGTGTGGCTGTCTGACTTGGTAAATGCTTTCACTGGGATTCTTGCTTTACTGAGTGATGACTCTGGAGCATGAGTGAGGGAAATGGCTAAGAAAATCATTTTCATGGTCAGAATCAGGAACCCAGGATAAGTGTCACATAGGTCATATGACCTTAGCTGAGTTCCTTAGACCTAGGCAAGCCTCAGTTGTTTTAACTATAATATCAGCACTGTTGCAAGGATCTAGTAACAAACATACTCTTTATAAACAGCCTGGCCAGTTCATGAGTGAGTTTTCACTATCAATTATTGTTCTCATAGTAGCATATGCTTAAGCACCCCCTCTTTTTTTAAATCCATGAACTCTTTAAGGGCAGGAAATTTGTTGTCTTTACCTTCCTCCTAGTGCCTAGCACAGTGTGTGATGCGTGGTGGGACTTTTAGGAGCCAGCGGGTAGCACATCAGTGTGAGCTCTTTCTCACGCTATTAGAACCATTCCTTTTGCTGGATGCAAATTGGTCTCAGCAGGGAAATGGAGGGGCTTGACAATTACATGTCCTCTCAATTTCTTTTACAGGCATTTCAGAGGAAGGCACGTGGCATTTTACTTCTGAGTTAGGCATTGTTTCATACATCCAGTACAGGGTCTTTTTTTTTTTTTTTTAATCTCCCTTGAACCTAGTGAGCTAATGTCTGAAGCAGTATGCGAGAGCTCATCTCAAGGCAGACACAGCTAGGTGGGCCAGGCTGGGGCACAGGAAAGCCATCTGAATGGTCAAAGGATCAGGCTGTCTAATTCATAAAGAGAAGTTCTGAAGGGTATAAAAGCATTTATACAAATACCTGCAATTATCTGACATGTGGAGACCTGAGGAGGAAGCAGGATATTGGTACTTTATAATGCTTGAAATTAACAGTTTGGACAAGAATGAAAAATATGATCCCCGTGTTTGTTCTGACTGGTGCTGATGAATCCTTCTGGCTCTGGAATTGTTATTCTGGGTAAGATATGGGCTGCATTTGCTGAAAACCAGTGTTGTGCCAGTCATTTTCTGAGACAGTAGTATGTGTTGTCTGAGACTCTAGAAACCACCCTAGCTTGCCTGTCTTTGTTCAAGCCAGAAACCTAGTATTAGTTTTTGCTGAGTAACAAACATCTCATCTAACCCCATGTGAGAATGCGGCCCTGCAGGTCAGCCGTAGTCTGGCTGACCGAGGCTGAACATGGTGGGGCCAGGCTGGACTCCAGCTAGGTCCCACAGACTCATGTGGATTTTTGGGATGTACTCTCCCATGGGAGATCACAGGACCCTTGGAAAACAAGCCAAGACACACAACCCTTTTAAAGCTGGTGCTTGTCTCACATCTGGTAATAGTCCACTGGCCAAAGCGAGTCACACGGCCAAGCTCACCATCAAGGAGGCAGGGGAGTATACTCAGCCTACATTCTATTTCTTATGTTATTGGGAAATAATGTGAAAGTCACATGCCAAAGAGCACAGATGTGTAAGAGTGAAGAATTGGGAGCAAAAATCAAACATTCACAGCCACTATCTCGCTTTTTACCTGTTGCTCATGCTCAGTTGGCCAGTGATAAACTGTCCAGTCTGAGCCAGCCACGCCCACCACCTTCAATCTGACTTCTAGATCTGACCACATTCTCTGAGCATTTCTTCAATAACTGTATCCTCTGGTTATAGCAGCAGTCTCCACTCAATGATTACCTGTGTCACCATGAGGTATGGGGAACCCAATGGCTGCCTGACACTGACCACCTCACTTTTATCATGGGCAGCTCTGGGTTCAGAGGGTGGTGCTAGAAAGCAGCTATAATTCAATGCTGCTAACTCTGGTGAACCACCACCTTCCTAGTTGCCATAGAGGGAAGAATCAGAGTTCCCTGGACAGTTTTTTGGCATAATCTGGCAGTACATAAGATACCTTTCCTCCTCCTAATATGGTGAATCCAAGCCTCTTTCAAGGAAAAGTGATGTTTAAACTTTATCTTAGTGTCAGCACTGGACATAGATAGGACGAGAAGAATTAGTATTTCAGATAAATGGAATAGCATTTGGAAAACATAGACGTTCCAGGAGTTTTTCTTAGGATTTTGCTTGCATTAAGTATATATGTTCAGCTGAGACTAGATGGGGGCAGTCAAGACACAGGGTCAGCACTCAGTTGGGAGAAGGAAAATCTCTTCTGACCTAGGACCCAGGTAGACCAGTGAGCCCTGAGAACCTCTCCAAACTCATTATATTCCCCTTCCTCCTGCATCCACTGTGGTCCTGCCCCATTGACCTCCTTTCTCCCTTAGCACTTCAAGCTCCTGCTTGCCTCAGGACCTTTGCATGTGCAGACACCTGTCTCACATACCCTTCCCTGACCTTCCTTGGTTGGTTCCTTCCCAATTTTTTTGTCTTCCTCTTACAGGTCCCCTTAGAGAAGCTTCTCTTGATCATCTGCATTAGGCATCTTCTGAATGCCCCTCACATGCATTTTCTACTCTGTTCTGTGTTCAGAAAGGTATTAGCAGGGTTCCATGTCTTCCAGCTTCCTTGTGGGGTCAGAAACTTAGAGGGTAGAGAGAGGTTAGGGTGTTTATTTCTTCGGATCTCTCCGACGGGTCACCTGGATGGGCTGCACACCTCTACTGAGAGCTTCTGACAACACTTCCCATGACTATAGCTTCTTACTTGCATCCCTTCAGGTTGGTAAAGACTGTAAACCAAGAGTCCTCAAACTTTTTAAATAGGGGGCCAGTTCACTGCCCCTCAGACCATTTGAGGGCTGGACTATAGTTTAAAAAAAAAAAAAACTATGAAGAAATTCCTATGCACACTGCACGTACCTTATTTTGAAGTAAAAAAACAAAACAGGGGTGGTGCCTGTGGCTCAAAGGAGTAGGGCACTGGCCCCATATACCGGAGGTGGTGGGTTCAAACTCAGCATCAGCCTAAAATTGCTAAAAAAAATCCCAAACAAACAAATAAAAAAACCGGGAACAAATATAAATACAATATTTAAAATGAAAAGGCGCCCCCAATCTGGAAAAAAAAAGACCTTCTAACTTCAGGGAAAAAAGGCCCCCCTTAACTGCAAAAAAGGCCCTACTAACTGAAAAATAAAAAAAAATAGACCTCCTAACTACAAAAAAAAAAAAAATCCTAACTTGTTCTTACCTCGGTCCTCAGGCAGCAGCAGGCTCTGCACAGGCAAGCTCATGACTTCTCCGATCAAGAGTCTCAGTCTCCCCCGAGACTGAGAGGAGGAGTTGAGAGACAGAGAGGAGGGGAGTCAGAGAGTGCGGTGCACATTCCACACATGAGCACTGTGGCCTGGGACTAGTTGGCTGCTAAGCAGGACAGGTACCTGTGGCAAAAACACTCGGCAAGGAGAGACAGAGAGAAGGAGCGGAGTCCGAGAGCGTGGCGCATCTTCCACACATGCGCACTGCGGCCCGGGATGTGTTGGCTGCTAAGCAGGACAGGCACTGGCGGGCCACATAAATGACCTTGGTGGGCTGCATGTGGCCCGCGGGCCATAGTTTGAGGACCCCTGCTCTAAACTATTGCTAGCTTTTCTCTCACCCTTCCCTAGAAAAATTCTCTATTCCTTGTTTGTTTCCCTCATCTCTTTCCCCACAGGTTTTTAGTGAATAGTTTTTCTTAACATCCCCTAGTTAGGCATTTTGAATTTGCCAACTGCTGCTTGTTAAGATCCTAATTAACACAGTACTATGTAAATACCACATTTGTCCCTCCATTCTTCTCCTTCACTTAACCTTATGTTTTTCTTCATGAACTCATAGTTGTATAATTTTGAATTTTATCTATTTGTTTCACACATCAATACTTTGCTGATTGGGAGTTCCCTGAAGATAGAGACAAGGTTTGTTGTATTTATTACTATATGGTCTTCCCATAGTACTTTGCATCTGGCTCAAAAATTATTTGTTGTATGAGTGTAAAAACACGAGAGGGTGATAAGATACTATTGAGGTGCTCAGAGAAGAAATGTCTTTATTTGAGCTCTTGCTATTTGCTGGGTACTATGTCCACCTATTACCTCATTTACAGTACTGTATAGGCAGATGTGATTACAGTCTCTGTCATACAAACAAGGAGAATGAAACTTTGGGCAGTTACATAGCTTTCCAGAAGACACACAGCTAGTGGGAAGTGGCTCCAGTATTCAAATTCAGTTCTGTCTGACTCTAGTTGCCATCATTGCACTGACCAAACTGGTTGGGTACTGAAAACTTTTATAGGGCCTGATAGTCATTCTCAACCGCCCAGTCAGCTGCAATGAATCTAAAAACTAGACTGAGACTCTTGACCTCTTGAAGACCAATGGGTGGGCTGATTAATCAGACTGAAACTGTTCAGCTGATAGAATATTGCTGTAATTTACCTTCCTCTCATTAATGAATAATCAAGCCTACCTTAAGACCGAGGCCAGGTAGTTCTCGCCTAGTGCATTCTGCCTCTTTGTTATCTGTATGTACCAAGGATACATTTAATGGTTTGCTCTTATGTATGTATAAGATGTAACAATAGGTTAATTCCATACCAAGTAGAACACCTGTCAAAAAATTAAGGCCTTAGTTTCACAAATCCCAAGTCTCCCTTTGATTATTGCTGTAACTCACGCAGAAACAGAAGATAATCTCTAAATTATACAGGACTTCATGGTTAAAATATTTTGCCACTTTTTAATAGTTCAGGAAGAAAAGAAGATGTCGCTTTGGAGGCTTGGTGTCAAATTAAGCGATAACAGAGTCATAGAGGAACATAATAAATATGCATAAAGGGACTAAAAAAAGTATTTCTAATAGGTCTGTACCATAGGAATTTGCTATGTGTGAAATTGAAAGACTTCCTAGGGAAAATCCTTGCCCCATTTGCTTTTAAACTCACTTTTTATGCTCTTTTGTTAAAAAAAAATGTTTTAAGCTCCATTATTCCCTTGCAAAGGAATCTGATCAAAGGAATATTCTCAGAGCTCTGGAGCTTCCAAAATGCTGGGCTGGAGAAAACCTTTGCTGAGGGCAGTTACTTGTCATCCCCCTATCAGCCCAGGGGTAAGAGTGGGAAGCAGCCTTATTCCAATTTTTTCCCCCCAAAGACAAAGGATACAGCTGCTCCTAGGCATAATCAATCAATGAAAAGAGCTCAGAAATATTTATTAAGACTGTCTGGGCTAGGATTAGCAGGTAAGAACATGAAAGATAGCAACAGGCCTGCGGGAGCTTATGATTCAACTGGGGAGAATTGATGTACATCTGTTGTAATGCTTGGTATTACAGATTGGTTCAAGAAGTAATATCTAGGGGGTTCTAATTATGAGAGTAGACTGTCCATGAGGGTGACTTTTCTCTCACATGGGGCTGATGTAATCTGATGATCCAGAGTGTCAGAAAGGAAGGCAAGCACTCTTCAAGTGGAACATATCACTAGAGCAAAGCCTCTCCCTGGTCGAAGGCAGCAGGTAAGCTAGAAAGTGTTTTCAGAGTAGATTGAAATTCTGGTGCCATCTCTGCTCCTTAGAAGGCTTACATTCTTGGTGTTTTCTCCAACTTTCAGTTTTCAGCTTTCCAAAATACTAAAAGGAAGGAATTATTGGAAGAAACAATGGAGCATAAACACAAACTTCTCAGGATATTCGATCCATTCTATAAAAGCTGACAAATTTGCATGTGGTTCAACCTCTTTTTCCAGATTTAATTATTCCCTTGGAGAGGAAAAGCTTTAGTCCTTTTATTCATATTATATAGGCATTTTGGTAACTTTATACTATTTCGGCAGCTTTCAAAGCTATTGTATCTATTTAATGTTTTCTCTATCTTAATCCAATTGGTTAAAGTTTCGTCAGCGTGCCTTAGACTACTTAAAGTATCACCAACAAGGCTCGGTGCCTGTGGCTCAACGGGCTAAGGTGCCAGCCACATACACCTGAGCTGACGGGTTCAAAACCAGCCTGGACCTGCGAAACAACAATAACGGCTGCAACCAAAAAATGGCCGGGCGTTGTGGCAGGTGCCTGTAGTCCCAGCTACTTGGGAGGTGGAGGCAAGAGACTTGCTTGAGCCCAGGAATTGAAGGTTGCTGTGAGCTGTGATGCCACAGCACTCTATCCAGGGTGATAGCTTGAGGCTCTGTCTCAAAAAAAAATATATATATATATTGCCAGCAAAATTTTTAAGGGTTATATGAGTTTTTTTGGTGTCTGAGAACTTGGGTTATATAAGGAACAACTCAGGAAACAGACTCAACTATTAAGATAAATATGTCTTCATTTCATTTGAGATCTTTCATGAAGCAGGTGGATTTTTGGCTCTTGTAAATCAGATCACATTTATGTAGCAACAAAGAAAACAAATGAGCTAATATAACCCTCACAGACCATGAGCTGAAGTTTTACAGCTAATGTGTTGCTGAAGTTTGCCCATTTTTTTTTCCTTCTGGAGGCAAGGCAGTGAGAAAATAATGATTTATTGAGCACCTTTTATGCTCTGTGTAAGGAGATTTTCAAGTGTTTTCTTATTTAGGGGATTTCCAAGTGTTTTCTTATTTAGTTCTCAGTATGACAATCAAGATAAATACTACCTTCATCATCTACAAAATTATTATCATCTATAATAATGCCTATGTCTCCAACACTCTGTTAGGATGTAACAGGGTAATGTGTGTATAGTACTTAATATCTTCCTCATAGCTATAATCATTATCATTATTATAATTGTTTAAATTTTATCTACCTCACTGAAGTTATCCCAGCAGTGGAAGCTAGGATTAAAACATTCTTATAAAAAGGGCCCAACGTGAGTCATGTCTGTAAATAAAGTGGGGAAATTTGTTGACCTATTTATTATCACTTCCATGTGATAAATAAGCTTATATTCAAAGCTCTTTAAAAATGTAGTTGGATTTGGTTAAATCAAAATTTAGTTGATATATAACTAGTGCCTAAATCTTGATTTCTAAAGTCCTCCAATGTAAGGAACTAGGATAAATGGCTTATCCCAGGATTGGAAGGATAATGTCAGGATGAGCATGAATCATCTTATAGTCCTAGGAAGTTAAGGCAGTGCTAAAAAAAAAAAAAAAAAAAAAAAAAGCAGAAGGAAAAAAGACACCACAATGTTGAGGGTGTGACAAAGGAACTCAGTAGCCAATGAAAGGAACTCCCCAGTGACCAGGGCTGGGGTAATATGAACAAGAAAATAATTAAAGTAGCATTGGATGATAACCCAAAGTAAAGTAAATATGCATGAGCCCATACTGACAAATACAAATGACTAAATTATTAAATACATGGAGAAATGGAGACATATCACCCATAGAGAAGAATTCAAAATAATTCATGCAGAGTCTCTGTTCTCCAGAATGTGTAATGTAGCTTCTCATTCCTTATGCCATGGTGGGACACAGTGACTTCCTTCCAAAGGGAACAGTATGAGAATAGGGCATAAAGAGGAATTTTATAGTGTAGAGATTTGACAAACAAAAAGTAATATTGAGGGTCAAGAGTGATAAGTCATGATAATAGCAAGAATGTGAGAAAAAATGGTACTTTCCCTCCCCCAAGCCTATAACTCAAGTCTAATCATAAAAAAATAAAAAAATAAAATAAAACGAATTCCAGTGGAGTGACATTCTACAAAATACTTGGTCAGGACCCTCAACACTGTTAAGGTCATAATAAATCAAGGGGAGTCTGAGACACTGTTGTAGCCAAGAGGAGCCTAAGGACACATGACTCAAAGTGGTATCCTGGATGAGGTCCTGGAACAGAAAAGGTATAGGGCGTCTGAGTAAAGAATGGGCTTCCTTTGGCAGTAATTGACCAACATTGCTTCTTTCACAGTGACACATGTGCCATGATGATGTAAAATGCTAATCATAGAGGAAACTGGGGTGCATGGGAGCTCTCTGTCATGTTTCTATGTTTTCTATAAATCTAAAACTGCTCTAAAAATATGAATTAATTACTCATGCATAAACATGCTTCATTTCAAGTGTGCATACTATGTACGTGTGTTGTGTTTTGGACAACAAGAAGATGTTCTGGGTTTTTTGGTCTTTTTTACATGTACTTTGAGGGTGGAAAAACTAGAGAAACATGGAGCAAAGAAGCATTAGTGATTATTTTTCCTTCTTAGTCATGAGTTGTAAACAGACTATCACATTAAAGCCAAGTAACTTGTGAAAGAGAATCTATTTTCCTCACATCGTTGATGGGGGTATGCTGAGAACAAAGGGTTTTGGGAGGCCTGGGTTTAAGGCTCTGATTGTTCTAATAATAAGATTGTTATTAGATCTTGGCTGTGACAGTGACATGTAAGCTGCAGCTTGCTTATCACAAATCACAACACTTCTTTAGGATGGGAGTGTGGGAATTCCGCACAGAAAGGAACTGGGGCCAGTGAGTTATGGATCTTGGCACTCCAAGCGAGACCCCTGAATGTTGAGTTGTGGACAAATGGGATTCACGGGTAAGCTTTTTGAACTGGTTGGTGTCAGAGTCGAGCAAACTTTCAGTACAACAGGTTTGGGAATGGGAAGAGGGCATAGGCACAGACAGTGGATGGTGTGGTGCCTATAAACTGAGAAAGTAGAGGTCTAGGCCAGTGTGCTGACCTTGAAGAGAGAGAAAAGAAGGATACCCAGGTGAGAGGCCTCAATAAAGAGAAGCTATAGGGGACTGGGGCATAGGTAAAAGAACTGGAAAAATTATAGATAACTTTAAGGAGGACAAAAGGAAAAAATATTAATACCATGTAAAAGAAATAGCAATCCAGAGAGAAAAAGTGCATGGCAGGAGAGAGTTAGTTTAGCTGTCGGCAACTTGAAAATTAAGGCTCTGTTGAGATAATCAGGCAGGGATGTCCTGTGGGCATATGGCGCTGGGGCTGGAACTGGGCATGTGGCTGAGAGGTGATGGTTCAGAGAGATGCAGATGTACAGAGGGGATGACTCAGGTGGTGTGAAAGGGGAGCATGCTCAGGAGAGAGAAAGAGAGAAGCACATGGCTAGCAAGGGCCATGGGGAGGCAGAGGGGTGGAGCTGCATGGCACACTTTGTTTCAGGGTTCCACAACTATCCATGTCTGAAACTAAACCATCACCGTGTATCTGTTGCCACTGTCTTGCTATAACTGTAAAGTTAAATCTGGCCCATGAAAT
Source organism: Arctocebus calabarensis (assembly GCA_963573935.1). Taxonomy (NCBI): domain Eukaryota; kingdom Metazoa; phylum Chordata; class Mammalia; order Primates; family Lorisidae; genus Arctocebus; species Arctocebus calabarensis. Next base: position 8,833 of record CAUYON010004879.1, on the reverse strand, counting down.
GCTGGGAAGTGTAGCCATGGAGGGGGTCTGGTCTGAAGTGAGCCTCCAGTTCACAGCAGGAGGGTCGGTCTTTTGATTGTGTGGTTTGTGGCTTAATCTATGGGTTATTCTGGTACAAGGTGACTCTATTTCCCACATGGCATGTAATATACATGTAGATAGCACTGGTGGGTGGCTTGGTTTTGATAATTTGGGACAGTAGGTGGCTACTTTGTAACTCTCATTTTGTAAAATGATGTGATGGTTTTTCCACAAGAGTTCCACTGAAGGATGACAAATCGCAGGGCCACCATATATTTTATCCTCTAAATTGGTACATTTTTGAGCATGACGAGAGTGAAGTGAGGCCTTATGAATAATTACAAAAGGAGAATGTGAGTAAAAAAGAGCTGTCCCAAGCAGACATGGATGTATTGGCCACCTACATACTAAGACATTCACAGGCCAAAGGACCATTTTGTCCAAACTATCCCATTTATTTCAGGATCTTTGGATGAAAAAAAAATGGACTTTTCAACCATCTCTTCTCTTTTTCTCAGAGGATTCTGTATACCTCAATCCTTGGCTACATTTGCCAGGCCATTGTTTTTAGTGCTCTTTCATTTACCTGGATATCTCAGTATTGGAATATACTTGTGTTGTATCTGAAAACGGACATTTGTAGCAATCTATTATTTTCCCATTTCCTAAGGAAATCTCAAAGTGTAGTTTCTTGGAGGGTGAAGGATGTAGTTAGACATGTGGGGATGGAAGATGTTCAGATAGCTCGTAGGCAGAAGGGAGTGAGCAACTCGTCCTCTTTTTTGCTGGTTTCTCTCTTTTCCCATTTTGATGAAATCTCAGACACTTTTAACTTAAAAAAGCACTGGTCTAATCATTTTTTGACAATTCACACAGTTTCCACCCAAGGCTTCCTTTATCCAGCCCCACATATTACACCCAGTTAGTCTCGTTTCACATGCTGAAGTTGGTAATTAGCCATTATCCTAATACATGCCAACTCTGGAGGGAGCCGGCTGCCCAAACTAAGTGGAATAAGTGAGACTGACAGTGCTGACAAACCCCGGAGGCCAGTGGAACGGATAACGGCTTTGCCGATTGCCCTGTTTGGCAGTGAGGCGTATGCCAAAGTTGCTGAATGAGGACTTTGCTGTGAAATCTGTTTTCATTTCTTGTCAAATACACTAGAGTAGAGGAAAGAGAGTGAGCAGGGCTTTAGGAGGCAAAGCTCTTCCAAGCACTGCCTTTTGTGAGAGCTCTCCCCACAGGTTTGTTACCTTTGGTGCATCCTTACGAAATCAGAATAGAAAATTACAGCTTACCAGCAGGCAGGACAGTGTCACCTGTATGTAATTTTGTGTGGTTTGTGGCTTAATCTATGGGTTATTCTGGTACAAGGTGACTCTATTTCCCACATGGCATGTAATACACATGTAGATAGCATTGGTAGGTGACTTGGTTTCAATAATTTGGGACAGTAGGTGGCTACTTTGTAACTCTCGTTTTGTAAAATGATGTGATGGCTGACTTTATATGTCAACTTAACTGGGCCATGAGGGATCTAGACAGTTGGTCAAACATTATTCTGGTGTGTCTGTGAAGGTGTTTCTGATTGGTATAGCAGACTTCCCTGTTTAATGTGGGTGGGCCTCAGGCTAACTCTCCCTCTGACATCTCCTGCCTGACTGTCTTAAAGCTGGGACATAAAACCCCCGTCCCCCCTACCCTGCCTTTGGATTTGAAATGAAACATCAACTCTTCTTGTGTCTCAAATTTACTGACTCCAAATCATCCTGCTGTTTCTGTTTTTTCTGGATAACTCTGACAAATACAGATGGTATTAGTTTGGGAGGGGTGCTAAAACAAAAGGCCACGGAATGGGTGGCTTAAACCAGTAGTCCCCCACATGTTTGGCCACAGGGACCAGTTTCATGGAGGACAATTTTTCCACCGACTGGGGTTTGGGAGACGTTAGTTGGGGGATGATTCAAGGGTATTACATTGACCTCTGATCATCAGGCATTATGTTCTCGTAAGGAGCACGTGACCTAGACCCCTTGCATGTGCTGTTTACAATAGGGTTCGTGCTCCCATGAGAATCTAATGTCTATCTGATCTGACTAGAGGTGGAGCTCAGGCAGCGATGTGAGCCAGGGGGAGTGGCTGTAAATACAGGTGAAGCTTCACTTGCTTGCCTGCTGCTCACCTCTTGCTGTATAGCCTGGTTTCTAACAGGCCACTGACTGGTACCAGTTGGTGTCCCAGGGCTTAGGGACCACAGGCTTAAACAACAGTAACTTATTTTTTTCTTAATTCTGGAGACTAGAAGTTTGAGACCAAATTTTCGGCATTTTGGTTGCTTCTTCCAGGCCTCTCTCTTTGGTTTCTAGATGGCCACCTTTTCCCTGTATCCTCATAACAACCTCACTCCGTACCTGTCTGTGTCCTTATATGCTCTTCTTACAATGAAAAGTCATATTGGATCAGGCCCACTCCACCGACATCATTTTAACTCAATTATTACTTCAAAGACCTTATCTCTAAATATGGTTACATTATGAGGTACTTGGAGGTTAGGACTTAAACATAGGAATTTGGGTTGGGGTTAGGGACACAATTCAGCCCTTAGCAAAGATCTTTTGCATGGAGTCAGGAGTGTCATTCAAAGTCAGGCCTTTATGCTTTAAAAGAAAACTCTGGAAATGACCTACATAGGAAAAAAAGAGAGAGCTTTTTAATCAGTGGGATTATGAAGCCAAAGGCCATTTCCTTTAAAAGTATTTGCTATTTCTCTTAATGGAAACAGTTGAAAAGATAAGGGTGGTTGAAAGACTCTAAGACTCTACAGATACGTGGGATGTGAAGAGGGAAGATTAAAAAAATCGCCTTTACATTACTGAATGGCAAGTAAAGAAATTGCAGCAGATTGCTCAAGGGCATCTCAGCTTTAACAGTAAAGGCTTTTATCTGTGTAGTTTTTAGGTGAACTTCCTGTCATAATATTCTTCTTAAATGGGACACATACATTAACCTCTGTTCTTAGTTAGGTCTCCTGGATCAAAGGTGACAGAAAGTAATATCATTCTACCTAAGGAGAAAGGAGAATTTGTTGGTAGGAATCTCGGTGTTTTTGCGGCAGATCCAAAGAACCAAGTGACAAGAAGAATAGGGAGGCTGCACTTGGCTTTATTCATTACTCTTTATCTCTTCTTTCCTCTCCCTTGCCTCTCTTTCTTTCTCTCGTGAGTTCAGAACACAACCATTAACTATTCTAAGGGGGTTAGCAACTCAGAGAATCACGGACTCTCTTTGAGACTCAATAAATTTCTGGGCAGGACTCTGGTTCACTCTGATTGGTCCAGACTGTGTCAAGCTTCTGCCTCTGGACCAATCAATGTGTCAAGTGGGCAGGGCCTAATTTTATAAAATGGCTGCCTTTATAGTGGGATTAGGAAGGAAGGATCTGCCACAAAAGAGGGGATACGGGCAGGTAAGCCTAATGATGTCTTCTGTACCTTGTGTTAATAGTTTGTGTATCTTTTAGAAAAATGAGTAAATTATCCATGGCTAGATCTATGACTTTATTTACAGATTGTTAAACTTTTGCATGAAAATTTCAAACAATAAACAATTTGATTTCTATGAATTAGGAAATATTCTGGGATAGTTAGGATGAGTAATCAAAGACACCTGGAAAGTTTCGCACTTTAAAAAACAAACTAAAGCAGGTGGATTACTTAAGCTCAGGAATTGGAGACCAGTCTGGGCAAGAGCGAGGCCCCATCTCTACTAAAAATAGAAAAAACTAGCTGAGCATACCTGCCCATGCCTGTAGTCTCAGCTACTCTGGAGGCTGAGGCAAGAGGATTGCTCAGGCACAAGAGTTTGAGGCCGCTGTGAGTTCTGAGGGTGCCACAGTACTCTACCCAAGGAAATAGAGTGAGACTTCATCTCAAAAACAAAAACAAACAAAATCCCCTCAAAACAAAAATCAAAACAAAACATAAACCAAATTAAAAGAACTCAAACAGGTTGCAGTAAAGTTATCTATTCTTCAAAGAGCTTTCATAAAGCAAAACTGTGTTAAATATTTTCAGAAACAAACCTCTGGTATCTGTTAGGGTGACAAATTAATAGGGTGATTGTATTATCCAATCTGGGATAAATTTGAAAATGAAAAGGAGTTAAGTGCGGTGGCTCATGCCTATAATTCTAACACTTTGAGGGGCTGTCAGGAGTATCACTTTGGCCCTGGAGTTTGAGGTTGTTGTGTGCGAGGCTCACACCATGGCACTTTAGCCTGGGCAACAGAGAGAGACTCTGTCACAAAAACGAGCAAAAAAAAAGAAAGAAAGAAAAGGAAGTACTATTAATGCTTATTCAGGAAGGACATGTGAACATGTGTAGTTAACCTACATTTCAAGACATTCCTAAGACCAGGAGAAAGATTTTGCCTAAACCATCCATTTCCCTTCCTTCCTTCCTTCCTTCCTTCCTTCCTTCCTTCCTTCCTTCCTTCCTTCCTTCCTTCCTTCCTTTCTTTCTTTCTTTCTGCAGTTTTTGGCTGGGGCTGGTTTTGAACCTGCCACCTCCAGCGTATGGGGCCAGCACCCTACTCCTTTGAGCCACAGGTGCTGCCCTAAACCATCCAATTCTTTCAGCCTTCAGTGAGGAATCATTCTTCAATAGGACCCCAAGTTGAATATCTAAGGCACCTAGAAGTGTTGGCATAGCTTACAGAAAACAGACTAGTCTCAATTAGAGAATCAAGACATGTCACTGTTGCCTGTTATATCATGAGAGCCAGTATATTGATGCCTCCAGCCTTATTTACAGGGCATATGTCTAGAATAAGGCTCCCAGTTCTCTACATAGTCCCTTTCCAAGTTTGCTTTCTAATTCCTCAATCGGCATAATAGCTTACAGTTCTTGAAAAATTTGCCACTTGTTAGAAGAGATAGAGGAATGACCGTCCCTCCTAATTTGGCTCTATGAGTCCCATTATATCTTCTTTCTATGATCCCTAATCAACTTGTGCTGCATCCATAATCACTGAAATGTGCAGACCGTATTTATTATGAAATAGCTTTTACCTTTTTCAAATCTAGCATTAAATTAGACAAATATCAAAATCACATAGGTTTAACATGTTAACGAAGGAGAGATGAAGATGAACTAAAAACATGACCATAGGGAAACAGTCTGTCACATCATTTAATAGATAATTTGGTGCAGAATTATAAATGCCTGTGCTAGTCCTAAATGGCAGAGAATAAAAGGACACAACTCTCATGCAATTTGGCTTTGATTTTGTATAACTGTCACTAAGTACTTGCAGCCCTTTTGTTCTCTTCTAGCTCAATCCATTGTGTTGACCTGATCAGGTACAACTCCATATTGGCCTCAAGGCCTTCACTGGTTTTGGTGACCTGTCTTCTAGACAGCCAGCGAGGTCGGGAGTAGCTTAGAGCTGACATACAGAAACCTGCGTTATGCATAGAGTCTGTATTCCTAATGGGAAACGTGGGAAGAAAAACAATTTCCATAAAAACTAATGTGAATAGTATAGATTGGGTTCCACCGCTCAATAAGTTTCAACTCACTAATGCTCCCTCAAAATACCTTAAATAATGCTGAAATCACATTGAGTTTATAAGGTATAAAGAGGTCATGAAGGATTTGTGGAATTATATTCCTCTTAAAAATGTCAAATCTGGGCTTAGTAGGAGAATAAAGGGGGCGCAGAATATCTATGGCCTAAAGTTAGTGGCCTCAAGAGGCACTGGCCTTGCTGTATAGAGGATGGAGTGGATGTCTAACTCCATCTCCTAGTCCTCAGCATTGATGCAGACAGATGCAGAGGGAGGGGTGGAGGGGGAGGAGCTGCACCTTACACCAGACAGAAGGCAAAAGTCCTTCCGGTAAAGAAGTCTGAAGGATTTTCTACTGCCTGCAATAAGACTAAGTGTCCAGAATCATGTGATTACATTTCGTGTTATTGCTGACATAACTGTGGGATGCAATTTATAGAAAAAGTCTACCTATGTAAGTGCTGTGGGAAGCTGCGTAAAGGGGTGTTGTGTCCTGTGGATTCCCTGAGGCTGCATCACATATCAGCTGCTCACAGGACCACTGCAGCTAATGGTGCCAGTGCAGTGGCCCCCGCCTTTTGAAGAGCTAATGGTGCCAGTGCAGCGGCCCCCCCTTTTGAAGGGCAGCCTAGAGCTAGGACTGAGAGCACTATCTGTGGAGCTGGACAGATCCAGTTTGAACTCTTAACTTTAGTCATATACTGGACACGTGGTCCTGATGATTTACTTAGAGTTTCTGGCTGTCTGTTTCCTCAGCTGTACAGTGGAGATGTGGGATTTTTACCTAAGTAGTGTGTGGAGCACAATACCTGGCACACAGCAAGTGCTCAGAAACAGTAATTGTTCCTACGGTTGCCACTATCCACCCTGTTGCTCACTTCCTTTCACTTTGACTTCTATACGAGAAATGGAAGAAATTTCTTTTAATCATACAAGTTGACAAAATGTTTGCTTCCCTTTAGAAGTGGGTGGCTTTTTACCCTTTGAAATACGAAAATTAAGTCACTAGCCTGGTCTCTGACTTTCCTTGGCTTTCAGGAAATTAAGTTAAATTTGAGTTTACAGCTGTCAGGCTTATTTACATGGCTTGGTCTTTTGTTCTATGGCTTTCATTTTCCATTTTATTTTTTATTTTTCTTTGTAGAGACAGGAGTCTCACTTTATCTCCCCGGGTAGAGGTCTGTGGCATCACACAGCTCACAGCAACCTCCAGCTCCTGGGCTTAGGCGATTCTCTTGCCTCAGCCTCCCAAGTAGCTGGGACTACAGGCGCTCGCCACAACGCCTGGCTATTTTTCTGTTTTGCAGTTCAGCTGAGGCCGGGTTTGAACCCGCCACCTTAGATATATGGGGCCGGCGCCCTACTTGATGAGCCACAAGTGCCACCCACATTTTCCATTTTTAACTTATATTTTCCCTAGTATTAATTTACTACTTAAAGATGATCACTTCTTTAGTATTATGCTATACAGAATTTGAAATTTTACTTGTCAGTGCTGTCTCCTGTTATCAGTTATTCAGCCCTCTTACCAAAAAGATACAATGAAACAAATTGGAGTTCAACAAAAACGAATGGGAGGGAAGTGAGCCTCCATTCCCTTGCTCATGAAGTTTTCCTTGCTCATGAAGTTCTCGTCCCTGTCTTTTTCAGAAGGCTTCCTTTGCCATCTGTTTGGCAGAGAGAGTTGCTGTATCTTGTCATCAGCATGGCTGCTGTTGCTGCTCCTTCCAGCCAGTTCCTTTTTTTTCTGACTTTGGTTCTGTGCACTCTGCTGCCTTCTCTTCTCAGAACTCTAAGACCATCTATGCCTCTGTAACTTCTCAGTCCGTGGAGGGACAATGTAAGGAACACCACACTCTCCTGTTTGGCTTGGACGTTCCCCTGGTAAATATGACATTAGTAAGCATGGACATGGTCTTTTCTTGCCTTGTCATTTTCTAAAAAAAACCTGACAACGGGATGCAATGGGGAAAGTTCAGAGGCTTCATTGCACAGGTACATTCTCATAGGCAGAGCAACATTTTCTGAGCCCCCTGTTTCAACAACTTGCTTTTTTTTCATTTATAGATATGAACTGACAAATGAGGACAGCCCTAAGATCCTAAGAAAAATAGAGTCCCCCAAAGGAAGACAGAGATGAACAAAAACAATAGTGGGCTCAAAAGAAACAAAGTAATTTAGGAAACAGAAACTAACTTAAAAAAAGTGTCTAAGATGTTGAATCCATAAAACATGAACAAACTGTGTAAAATAAGGAACAATCAGAAAATAAAATTGTGAGTGAAAACAAAGAAGATCAGTCTGGAACTTGAATACTCAGTGAATATAAAGGAGTTCTAGAAAGAGGGAATGGAGAAAGTGAAGGGGAAGAGAAGATGTGATGGTGATGAGGATAATATTAATGGCAGCAGAAGTAATAATAGTAATAATAAAAAAAAGAAAAAAAGAAAAAGAATAAATTCTTTTTGTTTTTATTTTTTATCTTATTTCTTTTTTTTATATTTATTTATTTAAAAAAAAAAGAAAAGAAGTAATAATAGTAATTGTGGCCGTAGCAATGGTAATGAATAAGACAAGTTTTTTCTGAAGAACATACATATTTTCATATTGAATGTCTCAGCACTGAATAGGGTACATGAAAAATGTTCATTAAATATGTACATATTATGAAAATTTTAGAACTCCACAAATAAAGTGAAAAACGTAAAAGCTTCCATAAAGACTTAACACATTACCTATAAAGGAACAAAGTTTTGGTTGACACAAGACTATCTGCACCATTTGTGGCTGGAAGAAGATGGAGCAAGCTTTCAAAGTTCAGTGTGAGAAAGATTTTAAACCTAGAATTATTTCATGAAATAGTTTATTACATTATCTTATTGTTTGCATGGTTTCTTATAAGAAGTTTGGTATTTATTTTTATCCTTGTTCTTCAACAGATAAAGTGTTCTTTCTCTGGTTTCTTTCTAGATTTTCTCTTCAACTTTTTTTTTTTATAATTTTATTGAATCATAATTCTGTACATTGGTGCAATCATAGGGCACGATTCATATACATTCAGAAATGTTTTGATCGTACTGTTACAGATAGCCTTCATGGCATTTTCTTTTTTTTTTTTTTTATAATTTTATTGAATCATAATTCTGTACATTGGTGCAATCACAGGGCACGATTCATATACATTCAGAAATGTTTTGATCGTACTGTTACAGATAGCCTTCATGGCATTTTCTTGATCACTA
>CAUYON010004878.1:0-27151 GCA_963573935.1 Arctocebus calabarensis | reverse complement strand
GTGCCGTGGCGTCACACTGCTCACAGCAACCGCCAGCCCCTGGGCTTAAGCGATTCTCTTGCCTCAGCCTCCCGAGTAGCTGGGACTACAGGCGCCCGCCACAGCGCCCGGCTATTTTTTTTGTTTTGCAGTTCGGCCGAGACTGGGCTTGAACCCACCACCTTCGGTATATGGGGCTGGCGCCCTACTCGCTGAGCCACAGGAGCTGCCCTGGCACCCATTTTAAGTGCTCAAGAAATGCTGGAGTTGCTCTTTTGTAAATCAGTGGGGGCTCCTTGATTGCATATGTTTTTATTTTGTAATATGGATTAATGTGACAATGTTTCAGCATTGCTTCTTTAGCTTCAGTACGTCATAAACCCGCTACGAATGTTAGCTTTATGTAGGTATGCCACACACATGCACACACAGACGTACAGAGGGCCCAGAAAGTCTACATTTGAAATTATGAGAAACTAGTAAGCCTTAACTTGTTCCGTAAGGGCTCTGTTTCTTTTGGCAAAGTAATCACTGTCTTTTTTAAGAGTTAGGTAAACTTTAAAGTTCATCTTAAAGCTATCTGAAAACCAGCTGGGAGAATTAGCACCACACCTAACAGTTGCAAGGGGAAAAAAGGATTAATTATATGATATTTACTTTCTTCATAGGCTCTTAAAAACTGTATCATAGTCTCCTAAACTGTTACAGACAATTAACTGGAATTTTAACTTATTAAACAATTCTAGAATGAATATCTTCTCTGATGTGGTCATAGATGTTGGGAAGTGAAAAGTAAGTCATTGACTGAAACATTGTTAAAATACAACATTGACATAGATTAACACATTTTTTTAACAGCTGTTCAAGGTTTTGCCAAAATATTCATTAAAAAAAGAACGCTGTAAGACCAAAAAAGAATGTGTTAAGTGGAAAGCAAACTAAATGCCTCTCAATAAGGGGCTGTAAGTTGTACCATATACCTCCAATGGAGTGAATAGGCAGTTATTAAAATAATGAGGTAGGCCAGGGATGATAGCTCACCCCTTTGATCCTAATACTCTGGGACACTGAGGTAGGAGGTTAATGTGAGATCAGAAGTTTGAGACTAGCCTAAATAAGAGCTAAAAAGAGAAAAAATTTCAAGGCGTGATGGCGCACACCTGTACACCAGCCACCTAGGAGGCTAACACAGGGGGAGCCACTTGATCCCAGGAGTGTGAGGTTGCAGTGAGCTATGATGATGCCACATCATCTAGCTGGGGGGACAGAGTAAGACTCTGTCTCAAAAAAAAAAATTAATTAATCAATGAGTTGGTGTTTGTATGTTGATATGGAATAGACCGTAGCAGTGCCTTGAGGGCAAGAATTTTTGTCTGGATTGATTGCTCCTTTAAAGGCTCTGAGCTTAGTACTTGCTACTCAGTAGTTGCTTAATAAAGGATTGAATGAATGAGTGAGTGAATGTGGCTTATTGAGAAGAAACAAAGTATTAATAGTATCTATAGTTAGTTGCTATTTATGTTTTTAAATGGATATATGTGCAAGTGTGCATGTACATAGAAAACATTGGTTGTGTGTGAGAAGGGACTGGAGGGCTCTGGTGGGAAGGAGATTTGTTCTTTCTGTTTGGGTTAGGTTTGTTTTTTTGTTTGTTTTTTTTTTTTTTGCTTTTTATGTATTATATCCCACTATGTGCATGTACTAATTAAAAATAAAAGACCTCAGAACTTGCTTCCTCTGAGGATTTTGTTTTTTGTTTTCCTTCCAGAGAGTGTCTCATTCTGCTGCCCAGGCTAGAGTGTCATGGCATCATCATAGTTCACTGCAACCTCAAACTCTGACCACTGACATCTCACACAAAGCTTGGTTCTGCTCAAGAACTCCATATATATTTTAGAATGAATAGATAGGTAGAATATGAGTCATCTAAGAATTTATAATTTCATCCCCATAAAGGCCAGTCTGAAAGTTATGTATGCAGTTTTTGGTTCAAAATGGGTACTTCCTAGCTTTGAGACATGTCTTGTCTTACCTGCAATTCCAAAATTTTGAACTCTTGTGATGAGGTCAATTGGGGAAATAATCTCCAAAGTGCAATATGACTCATGAGAATACAGAAACGGTCAGGAGTTCTATGTACATGTTACCATTTTAATATCATTAATACTAAAAATGTTGCATTATGACATATTTGTTCTCCCTCTTTTTTTGTTTTATTTTGGCTGAACTACTGCAAGTAAGTCATTATTATCCCATTTCACCTTTTTCCACTTTTTGCATTTTTTTTTTTTTTTTTTTGAGAAAGAGCCTCAAGCTGTCACCCTAGATAGAGTGCTGTGGCATCACAGCTTACAGCAACCTCCAATTCCTGGGCTCAAGCGCGTCTCCTGCCTCCACCTCCCAAGTAGCTGGGACTACAGGCACCCGCCACAATGCCCAACCATTTTTTGGTTGCAGCCGTCATTGTTGTTTGGCGGGCCCAGGCTGGATTCGAACCCACCAGCTCAGATATACATGGCTGGCGCCTTAGCCCGTTGAGCCACAGGTGCTGAGCCATACTTTTTGCATTTTTAAAGTTTCTTTTAGGTTACTGTATTTTGGGATAAATAAATCCCCAAATAAACAAAATATTAATTTTGTTCCTTCTTATGGATTTGTCAGGAGTGACATGTTAGAGTTATGAAGGGATGTATATTTTCAAAGTTGTGTCTAAATTTTTAGTGTGTTCATTTCTAAAATGTGAGTCCTAATTTCTATCATCCTTGACTGTCTTGGCCAAATGAAATACTAGTGTTCAAGTTTCTATTATAGCCCCGGTAAAGACACAGATCCTTCTGTACTAGATGGGACTAATAAAAAAGGACAATAATGGCAAAAGTTTTAGCAACATGGTAACTTGTGTATAGCAATTTATAGCTTAGAAATCGCATTCACATGTATTACTTAATTCACAAAGCAACCCCATCCAGTTTGCATTATGTTTGTAACGAGTGATGACACTAACCACGCTCCTTGTTTCTCAATCTTTCTGAAAGTGTACATATTTTTTGACATTCAAGAGCTGGCCTGGTGCTATCTTAGGAGTTGGTGTTGCTAGTAGCTTAAGTGATTGATCAGGGCTTAACACATGCAAATTATGAAAATTGTCCAGACCACAAAAATGACCAAACATCCTCCCATTCTGGCTAATATTAGCGACTGCTGCTTCTCCTATTATAGTGGTGCTTGTTTCTGTCTGCATACTGATAAGGTGTGTTCATATACTCAGTCATGGCATCCAGGACAGAACAGAGCCCTGCTTCTTTCAACCCTCCTCCAGATCACCTAATGTTACCCACCATTGCCCAGATCTCCTCTTTCTGAGACCCCACACAATTCCCTGTAGTGTTCATTCTCCTGTCCCAGTGAGCAGCAAATCAACTAAAGTATGTTCCTAATATTAAGTTGTTTACAAACAGAAGAACTTTACAGAAGTCTTTGGGGCCGGGCACAGTGGCTCACGCCTGCAATCCTAGCACTTGGGGAGGGGGAGGCGGGTGGATCGCTTGAGATCATGAGTTTGATACCTGCCTGAGCAAGAGTGAAACCCCATCTGTACTAAAAAAAAAAAATGAAAAACTGAAGCAAGAGGATCCTGTGAGTCCCAAGAGTTGGTGGTTGCTGCCAGCGGTTCTTAACCTGTGAGTTGCAATACCTTTTTAACAATGAAAATACATTGTGGCATTAGGAAGGTTGAGAACCATTAAGCTATGATGAAGTCACAGCACTCTACCAAGGACAACAAAGTGAGACTCTGTCTAAAAAAAGAAAAGAAGTCTTTTGACAATATTTTAAGATAAAATAATGCATTTTTTAAATTAATTTATTTATTTGGAAGGTGAATGAATGTATCAATGAACAAACACAGTCCCCTCTGGGGCAAAGTGAATGAATACATCAATGAATGGACACAGTCCATTCATGGAATTGAGGCCGAGGAAATTCACATGAAACTGACCTAGGCATAGGGAATGGAGGTTCCACATTTAGTCCCAAGTGCAAAGTGAAGGAGACACCGAAGCACAGGTAACTCCTCAGCAGTTGTCCGGCCTTTTTTGGCTATTGGAACCTCCGGTGGGGGTTGGAGGTCCCCCTCCTTGCCAGTCATCGAGCCCGCTGGTTCTTCAGCTGGCTGCCACAGCACCAACACTGCCAAAAATAAAGCATTTTAAAACAAAATAGTTATTACTCATTATAGAGAATGTATAAAATGCAAAAAAGGTACCAAGAATTGGGCCAGACTTGCCCTTTGTGGGGGGACCCAAGACATTGATAATAGGGAAACCTTATGTCAACAAAAAAATAGAAAAATTAGTCAGGTTTGGTAATACACTTCTGTTGTCTCAGCTACTAGGGAGGCTGAAGCATGAGGATCATTTGAGTCCAGATGTTTGAGGTTGCTGTGAGCTATCATGACACAACTACATGCTAGCCTGGGTAACAGCAAGATCCGGTCTCTTTAAAAAAAACAAAAAGGGGCGGTGCCTGTGGCTCATCGAGTAGGGTGCCGGCCCCATATACGGAAGGTGGCAGGTTCAAACCCAGCCTAGGCCGAATTGTAAAACAGAAAAATAGCCGGGCGTTGTGGCGGGCGCCTGTAGTCCCAGCTACTCGGGAGGCTGAGGCAAGAGAATCGCCTAAGTCCAGGAGTAGGAGGTTGCTGTGAGCTGTGTGATGCCACGGCACTCTACCGAGGGCGATAAAGTGAGACTCTGTCTCTACAAAAAAAAAAGAAAGAAAGAAAGAAACTGTCAAAAATAAAAGAACATTTCTTATCAATTCTAATTCTATAACCCAGGAATAATCATGGTGAACATTTGGATATATCTCCTTTCTGTATTTGTATCTACATCTCTCCTGATACACACACTTTCTAACAAACATACAAGGCTTACATGATTGGTATTAACTGCTGTTACCCTGTCTATATAGTTTTGTACCCCACATTTTTCATTTAAATCTTATCATGACTATTGTCTTGTATGATCTGACTTTCAAATACATATTTTTAGTTGTTGAATAGTATGTTGTCATATGAGATAGAAAGGTGTTAATTTTTCCATCTAAAATGATCAGCTTAAATAAAATAGAATAAAATGATGAGCCTTTCCTATTTATAGCTATGATAAACATCTTCATGTTTTTGTATAATTCTTCAGATTTCTGTAAGCGTTCCCTAGAAAAGGATATACTCTTTATAAAGGTCTTAAGATATAATGCTTGATAATTAAAGGCTATTTTTTTTTTATAAGGAAACCATCTGGATTTAGTGGCATTTGGGCCCTGGGGCTTGCTGCACTGTGGGGAACCCCGAAGGCCTCTCTCAGCTTCGCCGCTCTTCCTGGCACATCTGTCTGCTTCCTTCCTTCTCACAGCAGACTAGTTATTACATTTTACCAACATGGCTGCATTTGCAGTCACCATGTGGAGGAAGGCAGAGAAGCATTGTCAATGCAAGAGAAGCCATACTCTGTAAAATAATTTAAAGAGGCTTATTCTGAGCCAAATTTGAGGATCATGACCCTGAGCCACAAGAAGCCTTAAGCAAGTGGACTTGTGGAGGGGTTACAATTTGGTTTTCTGTAGTTTAGAAAGACAGGAAATACAAATAAAATCATAACTCAGTATATGGAAGGCATAGTTTGGCCCAAAAAGGTGGCCAAGGCTTACGGGTTATAGGTAGGTTTTAAAGATTCTTTTTTTTTTTTCTTTGTTAATAGAAAAATAAATTTATTTAAAGATAACATGAGGGTGTAAACAACCAGGTCAAAATATGTGATTTTGTTAGGTACAATCTCTCTGGTGGTTATGTCCCAAAAGGTGGTTTGGTTAACACCAAACACAGGCTGGGCACAGTGGCTCAATCCTGTAATCCCAGCACTTGGGAGGCCGAGGTGGGCGGACTGCCTGAGTTCACAGGTTCAAAACTAGCCTGAGCCAGAGCAAGACCTCGACTCTAGAAATAGCTGGGTGTTGTGGCAGGCACCTTGTAGTCCCAGCTACTTGGGAGGGTGAAGCAAGAGAATCACTTGAGCCCAAGAGTTTGAGGTTGCCACAGCACTCTACTGAGAGTGACAAAGTGAGACTCTGTCTCAAAAAAAAAAAAATGAAGGCCTGTCCTGCCCAAAACCATCAGAGAAGGAAACCCAGGGTGTCTGGCTCAGAGGACAGAAGGACTTGACCATGCTGTGGACCCAGCCAGTCCCACCAGGTCTGAGTCCCACACTCCAGCACCACTAGCTAGGAGGAAGAAGTCCTGTGAATACCCCACCTGGGTAAGTTCGAGGCCCCCTGTGGACATGAGCTCCCTATGTACTGAGAAATCATGCACATTTGGCACACTAATGTATAGTCCTGCCCTCCAGATACAGTAGATTTAAATGAGCCTTAGAGCACAGATAATACTAAAATATAATGACTAGGGAGTGATGAGTTTTGAGTATTACCTGTTTTAAGTCTAACTTATTTATAAGTGTTTTCATTTAAATTTTAAAGATGGGTGCAGTGCCTGTGGCTCATCGAGTAGGGCGCCGGCCCCATATTCCAAAGGTAGTGGGTTCAAACCCGGCCTTGGCTGAACTGCAAAACAGAAAAATAGCCAGGCATTGTGGCGTTTCTACGTGTTTAGAAAAAAGCTGGCAGCACCTGTGGCTCAATGGGTAGGGTGCCAGACCCATATACCAAGAGTGGGAGGTTCAAACCCAGCCCCAGCCAAATTGCAACAAAAAAAATAGCCAGGTGTTGTGGCGGGCGCCTGTAGTCCCAGCTACTCTGGAGGCTGAGGCAAGAGAATCGCCTAAGCCCAGGAGCTGGAGGTTACTGTGATCTGTGTGATTCCACAGCACTCTATCGAGGGCGATAAAGTGAAACTCTTTCTCTACAAAAATAAAAATAAATAAATTTTAAAGGTGGCTGAGTTTAATCATAAGCTTGCAAAATTCCTGAAAAGGTAATGACCAGCAGGTACTGGCTGGCTCAGCAGAGGCCTTCAGAAGTCAGACTGGGGGAAGGCCAGTGTCCAGGATGGAGAAAGTGAGCATAAGAAGACTACACAGGTAGGTTGGGCAGTGCCACAGGGACCTCAGTGCCCACACAGGGGCTTTCCCAGAGCATTATGAGAGCTCACTGGCAGGTGCCAAGCTGGAGGCTGTGCTGCCCTGGGGGACTTTTCTATGTGGTTGTTCATGTCACCCAGAGCACACAGCAGGAGGGGCTTCTGGCTTCTGGCTGCACCAGAACAGAGTCACAAGGACATCTGGCAGCGGAGGCTTCAGGATGAGGCCCCTCCAGATGAGGCCAAGGCACTCTACCCAGGGTGACAGCTTGAGGCTCTGTCTCAAAAAATAAATAAATCAATAAAGTCACAGCTGGGTGAGGAGTCCTAGGGAACCCCAGAGAAGCCCAAGGTCACACACATGTACCGTGAAGGCAGGAGAGGCCATCTTTCTCTGCCCTGCACAGCAGCCCCCACTGGGCACAGACAAGTGGAGGCCAGAGGGCAACAGTGGAGGCCACCACACTCAGCACAGGGGCAGCTCAGGCCAGACCTTGGAGGAGAAGCCAGCCTGCCTCTGCACGGGGTCACACACTGGTGCCCATGTTGCATTTCACGCCATGCAGTGAAACCGGTGGTGGCTGCAATGGAGAAACAGCCAGTCATGGGCAGTGGGTCACCAACTGGGGACAGTCAGGTCCCCCTCGATTCCCTGCTCTCACCAGGGATTTTGCATAATGAGGGCCATCTTCCTTCTGACCCCAACCCCGCTCTGAGTCAGGCAGAGCAGCCATTGGCCCTGTTTGGCTGGGGATAGAGCCCTGCCCGTCTCTCTCCCGGCCCTGCCCTAGGGTGTCAGGGGTCAGGAACAGTCAACAGTGATGACTTAAGAGCCCTTGGTTTGCTTTTCTCCCAGCGGGGGTAATATGCCAGCAGATTCCTGGGCATTCAATGTAGTGTAAATGTTCATAACGTTAGCTCTAGGTCAGCAAAGCCAGGTGCTGTGGCCAGGGATCATTACACTGTCCTCCATCCCTGAGAGTTCTTGACCTAGCAGGGTAGGGGACCATTCAAGAGTAACACATGGACTGGAGACGTCCCCAGCCAATGGCAGGGTCTCTTGAGGCAGTGATGGGGTGGAGCATACTGAGGAATGAGAGGCAGGGGGCGATGAGTGGCAAGCGGTGGAGGGCTGATGGATGTCATGTCACCAAGAACGAAATGCACAGCAGGCCTGTACAACAACAGAGGGCAACAAGACCTCCCAGCACCCTCAGACATTTGTATGGTGCTTTTTGGACTCCTGACGTGGAAAGGACTGCAGAAGCCAGGTCTAGGTGCCCTGGAGCTTCGCTTGCCCCCCACCGCAGGTTGCATTAATTTGTTCCCAAGATACAGTGCTCCTTCAAACCCCCGGCATCTGGCTGGTGTGGTGGGTTCCACTGGCCTGGGGGCAGAGGGGCCTGCCAGCTCACTGCATCCTTGCATGTCAATTTTACCATCTGCCAAATGCTGGAAGAGGGCATATGAGATGTGAAATGAGTTGAGGCATAAAAGTGTTTCAGAATGAAAATGGTATGTACTGGCAAGGGATTACAGATATTACAAGGTCTGAGCGAGGATGCCATCACTCATGCCTAGGAGGGGGACCGTGCTCCTCTGACAGGTAGCAGGCAGCTCTCCAGCCGCCGCCTCTGGGGACACTCCTCCTGTCACTGTGCAGGGTCAGCACAGACTGTGGGTGCCAGGTGCCCAGGCTGGGGCACTGGGAGTGATGCTCACATGTCAGAATTAAGGTGCTGCAAATCAGCTCATCTGATTTTTTCTTTTTTCTTTTTTTGGCCAAGGCTGAGTATGAACCTGCCACCTCCGGCATATGGGACCGGTGCCCTACTCACTGAGCTACAGGCGCCACCCCTCATCTGATTTCTTGACACATGAGGCCAGCGCAGTGAGTGCCTTCTTATGTCTGATATCACCCATTTAGCAACAAAGCAATCAAGGCTTGGTATGTCCTAGTGCCTCACCCTGAACAGTACAGCTAATTCCAGTGACACAAGACCAGGCCTTCTGAGTTCTCATTCATTCATTCATTTATTGATTCAATAGCATGTCCCCTGTCCTTGCCAATACCCCAGGGCTCTCGTCCACCTCCCTCACTGCCCTCCTAGGCAATGAGGGACAGGAGCTCCAACCCAACCCCATTCTTTTCTAGGGGTTGGTTACTGAGTGACACGCACTCAGGATGTGCTACCCCCCAGGACTGTGCCAATCACACCACGTAGCAAAGGGAGAACCTGACCCTGCCCTCAAGCAAGGGAAAGTGACCTAAACAAGTGACAGGTCTGTGGCAGGGGGTGGGCTCACTTCTTCCTGAGCCTTAGGTGTGCACAGGCTTCAGGCCCTCCCCATGGCACAGTCAGGCAGCCCTTACCTCTGCCTCCCACCCTGGGCAGCAAGGACTGTGGCACAGTCAGACCTAGGAACAGTGATGCCAAGAACCACTGGACAAGCCCCCCTTGCTCCCCTCACCACCCAGCGGAGGATGCCCACAGGACTGGTTCCAGTTGCCCCCGCAGAGGCCAGCTCCACGACTCACCCCAAACTCCCTCGCCTCCTGTGTTATGCCCCCACCCCTATCCAATCTCTGGACCACTGCCCAGTAAACCACTCACCAGCCTCAGGCTTTGGTGGGGACACCATGAAGTGGGGCTGTCTGCAGAGCACACAGCAGGGCCTGGACCCCAGCTACGCATCAGTAAGAACCACCCCCCCCACTATGTGATATCACAGCCAGCTCTGAGGCAGGAGCGGCAGTTGTCCAGGCAGAGGTATTCCAGGCAAGGGACAGATGTGGTGGTCAGTAGGACCTCTCTGTGGGCACACTGAAGAACTTAGCCTGCGCTAGGGTAATGGAGAGCCGCAGAGGGGCTTGGAGCAGGCAACCGTTTGGAAAGGACTCAGCTTGCCTCTTGGTGGAGAGCAGAGCCAGTGCTGGTACAAGAGGAGGCCGGGAGACTGTTGAGGAGGCTGCGCTAGTGACCAGGCAGGATGTGACCCGGAATGAGGATGGGGTTGGGAAGAATGCCCCAGAATGATGCTGTTGGGGCCATCGTGTCTTGGTCTGTGCAATCACAAGAGTGATGCTATAATAGTCCTTGGCCTCAGCAGCTGCCCAGGACACTTCTCATGAACCAGCAGCCCAGGGACAGTCGTTGAGCCGTTGACCCAGCCCTGCTGGCCTCCTGACTTCTGACTCCTTTTCCTAGGTCAGTCCCAGACACTCCTGACACTTGTTTTTGTGGCACTTTCTTGGCCCAGCAGCATCTCTTGGTAGAGTAGGGAGAATGGACAGCAGCTCAGATGACCTGGGGGTGTCTGTGGAGGCTGCTAGGGTCTCAAGGCCCTGCTCTACCCTCCCCTGTCCTAAAACTTTAGGCCAGTCGCTCCAACTGGAGTCATGGTTTTGTCTTCTATGGAAGAGGGACTTTGCCTGCCACCCAGGAGTCGTGACGACATGTGGAGGAATCTTGGGTGCTGGAGTTGTGCTGGGGTGCCCTGCTCTGCAGTTCTTGGTTCTGTCCTTTGCTCAGCTACCCATTTGCTCTGCTCTGGATGACCTGACACCAGGGGTAGCTTCTGGGGAGGGGTACCTGGTCCACCACATGCCCACCTCATCCTGGGCAGCCTGCAGATGGGGCCCCACAGGGGAACTGGCTCCAGCTGCTGCCCTGGCCAGACTCAGCACCCCTCCGGCCCCTGCACCCATAGATGGGCCTGCCCAGCAGGTGGACGTCCTCCCCAGTAGAGGGACACCAGGTTGGGGTGAGGGAATGCCCCCAGAGAGCTGGATGAGGGGAAGCAGGAACTGGGGAGTTCAAAGAAATGTGCTGTGTTTTGCTGCAGTATCTGCCTGTAGGCCTAAGTGTTCCCTAGTGAGATGGCTCCAGCCTCCCTCCCTCTCCAAATCACACACACTCCCTCCTTTTCTCTCTGCCCCTGTCTTTTTATCTCAGCCTCACTCACTAGTATTTGGGCCTGTGACATCACTGTTTCCTTTCCTGGGATTGCCATTCATAGCTGGCGAAAATGAAAAGCACCGGGTTTGCACTCACTGGGCCCCAGCAGCACCACAGAGACGCAGAGCCCTTTGTTGCAAATAATTAATTTGGACTGATATTGCAAGCCCAACATCCTGAAAAGCTTTCCCGGGTGAGCGCCTGTGGCCGGACACTGTGATCTCATCAATATTGCATGGCATCAGGCACTACTGTTGTGTGGTTTCATTAAAAATTTAATTCACGGTTTGAATCTGCAGTATTCCTTTTTAAAGGTTGGCAGGGGGACACAAAGGTAGGGGCATGCTTGGGGCTGCCGGGGCTAGTATTCTGGAGGCAGGCGGAATCCCACGCCCCAAGGGGAGGGAGACAGTGCCCCTCTCCGATGGCTGGGTCTTTTTATGGACCTGTCTCTCCTGGTGCTTGAAGGAGAGTGAGAGGAGCTTTCTCTGGCCAGTGCAGTGGCTCCTGCCTATAACCCCAGCACTCTGGGAGGCTGAGCTCAGGAGTTCAAGACCAGCCTGAGCCAGAGCGAGACACCCCCCCCCCACTCTACTACATATAGAAAAATTAGCCAGGTGCTGTGGCAGGTGGCTATAGTCCCAGCTATTTAGGAGGCTGAGGTAGGAAGATCGCTTGAACCCAAGAGTTTGAGTTAGGATGATGGCACAGCACTTTAACCTGGGCAACATAGTGAGACTCTGTTTTAAAAATAGACTAAAGGCTTGGCGCCTGTGGCTCAATGGGCTAGGGCGCCAGCCACATACACCTGAGCTGGCGGGTTCGAATCAGCCTGGGCCCGCCAAACAACAATGACGGCTGCAACCAAAAAATGGCTGGGCACTGTGGCAGGCGCCTACAGTCCCAGCTATTTGGGAGGCAGAGGCAAGAGACTCACTCACTAGCCCAGGAATTGGAGGTTGCTGTGAGCTGTGATGCTACGGCACTTTGTCCAGGGTGACAGCTTGGGGCTCTGTCTCAAAAAATAAATAAATAAATAAAAACAGACTAAAAACAGGGCAGTGCCTGTGGCTCATTGAGTAGGGCCCCGGCCCCATATACCGAAGGTGGCGGGTTCAAACCTGGCCTCAACCCACCTGCAAAACAGAAAAATAGCCGGGCATTGTGGCGAGTGCCGGTAGTCCCAGCTACTTGGGAAGTGGAGGCAAGAGAATTGCCTAAGCCCAGGAGTTGGAGGTTGCTGTGAGCTGTGTGACGCCACAGCACTCTACCAACTGCGATAAAGTGAGACTGTCTCTAAAAAAAACCCAAAAAACAAAAAAAAGACTGAAAACAAACAAACAAAAGGTTTATCTAAAGGCCTATAGTTTTTCCCTATAGGCCACCCCAGTGAGGGAGCTATCCCTGGGAACCAGACACTGGTGGACAGCCAGATGGCAGTGGGAGAGATGTTTTCTGGAGACCCTGTCCCCTTTGCCCCTCCAGAACCTGCACATGGTGGGAGCTGCACCCTGCCCCTGCACTCCCAGCTGTGTACCCTTGGGCAAGCCACTTGCCCTCTCAGAGCAAAGGTCACTCCCAGGAGAGTGTGAGTGAATGACCTGGCCTGTCAGGCTCTGAGTCGGCACAGCCAGCAGCCCTAGGTGACAGAATAGCAGACTGCAGGCCCTGCAGATCCCGGGTCCTGGGGTCTTCTGGCACCTTGGGCCATCCACTGGTGCCGAAAGAGCATGATTAGTTTTATTTTTCCTACAGAGGGTTTAAGGTGGTGGCAGGTCACATGGTCCTCTGCAGCCCCCTCCCACCTATTGTTTCTAGAGGGGCCTCCATAGGGGTGGTTTTTCTCTACTTTCCAATGAAGCAGGAGGAGTCCCACAGGTCTGGTGGGGGGAGGAGAGAGACTGGGCCTCTGCCCTGGGGGCACTGCAGTCCTCCTGCCCTGGGGAAGCCAATTTTTTTCCCTGCAGAAGGCAAGGATTTGTGCATCCTTGCTATCTTCTGACATTTTTCCAGAGTGATTAAGCTATGCCTCCTGGGGCCAGCAGGAGAGAGGGGACAAATTGCTTTGCAAAATTGATTCGCTGCTGTAGCACTTACAGCTTGCCCTGTGCACCCACAGTGAGCACCCTGCCCTCCCTTCTCCGCACTGGGCTCTCCCTTGCCACCTGCACACGCCACGTGTCACCCAGCCAGACCCTGGACATGGACCTGGGTAACACTGCCTCAGCATGCATATCTGAAGTGTCAAGAATGCCCACTGGGCCCCACGGCCACCCACAGCCTGGCCTGCAGAGAGAATTGACAGGGAGATTGAAGACCCCTGGAGGTGTTCACTTCCCCAGGCCAGCTAAGGGCTAAGTCAGCCCTGGACCAGGGTCCCCTGACCCCTTATGGCCATTCCTGGGGACATAGGACACAGAGAATATTGCCCTTGTGAACTCGGATGGGTACCATGGAGTCACATGATGGGCACTGAAGCAGATCAGGGAAAGAGCATCCTGTGACTGGTGGATCATTTCAGACAGAAATGCTGGCTGGGCACCACCACTCAGGAAATAAAAAGAACTGACAGCTCCTCAGACGGTCCCAGCATACACTTCAGAAAGCGCGTACTGGGAGACCTCCCCGCCTCGCTGCAGCCGGGGAGTGGAGGGCTCAGGCCTGGTGCTGCTGCTTCCTAGCCTGCTTCCAGGCTATCCTGAGGCACCAGCTTCAAACAACCTCTGGATGCCACCAGGCAGCGGAAAATGGTGGCGGTGCAGCCCCGCGTCTCTCTGGAGCCAGCTCCACTGCGGAGCCTCTGCATCACCTCGCACGGGTGACGTCACCTCTCTGGGCACGATCTAAATTACTAACAGATAAGCCCCACAGAGCTCTTAGAACGTGCAGATCTGTGGAGCATTTAGCAGATGCTGATTACGATTGTTGCTGTTTCCCCTCCCTCAAGATGCTTAGATACCAGTGATAACACAGGGAGTGAAGAAGGGTCTGAGCAGGGGTGGGGGTGTGTCTGGTGGTCCCGGGTTCCAAGGTTGTCAGTACCACACCAGGGAGAGGGAAGGAAAGGGGGTCCTTGAGCAGCACCACAGGACCCAGCAGAACTAGCACCTCTCTTTTTAAAATTTAAATGAAGAGTTTTAAATTGAGGTAAAATGTTTATAACACAACACGTACCACGGTATCTATGGTATTAAGTGCAGGCACCTGATTGTGTGACAGTCACTGTCATTTCTCTCCAGAGCTCTTTTCCTCTTCCCAAACTGAAACTCTAACCCTGTTAAACAATAATTCCCCTCCTCCTCCCCCCAGACCCTGGCAACCACTGTTCTGCTTTCGCTCTTGGTTAACCAGTATCCGGGGAGCCTTGCAGAAGTGGAGCCACGCGGCATTTGTCCCCTCTCCACCTGTAGGCTCTTGTGAACAACACTGCTATGAACACAGGAGTATAAATATCTCTTCAAGATCCTGCTTTCAATTTTTTTAGGTGTGTGCCCAGACATGAAATTGCTGGATCGAAAATCTGCGCTCCCCCCCCCTTAACAAATGAAGAAAATAAGGTTATAGTTTGTCTTTCAACCTTTTTTATCTCATGGCACACGGGAACCTATAGTCAAACTTCTGGGGGCAGCACCTGTGGCTCTTCGAGTAGGGTGCCAGCCCCATATACTGAAGGCGGTGGGTTCAAACCTGGCCTCAGCCAAATTGCAAAACAGAAAAATAGCTGGGTGTTGTGGTGGGCGCCTGTAGTCCTAGGTACTTGGGAGGCTGAGGCAAGAGAATCACCTAAGCCCAGGAATTGGAGGTTGCTGTGAGCTGTGTGAAAAGTGAGACTCTGTCTCTACAAAAAAAAAAAAAAAGAAAGAAAGCAAAAGAAAAAAAAGAATATACTTACTGTGAACTTTTTTCAAAAAATAAGTTAATTCAAGATCTTTAAAAATGTCTTGGCACGGCTCGGCGCCTGTGGCTCAACCACAGCCACGTACACCTGAGCTGGCGGGTTCGAATCCAGCCTGGGCCTGCCAAACAACAATGACGGCTGCAACCAAAAAATGGGCAGCATTGTGGCGGGCACCTGTACTCCCAGCTACTTGGGAGGCAGAGGCAGGAGCCTCGCTTGAGCCCAGGAATTGGAGGTTGCTGTGAGCTGTGATGCCACAGCACTCTATCCAGGGGTGACAGCTTGAGGCTCTGTCTCAAAAAAAAAAAAAAATGTTTTGGCATAACTAAAATCATCTCAGGGCAGACTGGTTGAAAATTACTGGGCTAGAGGCTTGTTCAGAGTCCGAGCCTCCTCCATCCTATGTCTGTTGGCTTCTGAAACCATGTTCTTCCTGCCTCAGGGTCTCTGTGGCCCATTCCTCCCCAGGCCTTCTGGAAGGGTCTCTGGATGAGGTAAGCTGTGACAGGTGCATCAGAGGAGTGTCATCACCTTTCTGAACTGGGCTTATTCATACTCTAACACCAAATGTGTGGGGATTTTCCATCACAGCAGCCAACTCCCCAGACATCGGCTGGGGCATCCTACAAGTCAATTTGATTCTGCACTAACTGCTCAGAGTCAGCACAGACCCCACAGTTAAGTCCTCAGTCCCACAAGACTGGCCCCAACTTTTGATGCCACTTACAAGTCCCAGATTCTTGCCAGAGCTTCTGACCAATGATGTATAAATGAGATTTCCCACAATACCCTCTCTGCAAGTTCAGTAATTTGCTAGAATAACTCACAGAACTCTATAAAGTTATTTACTTACAGATGCTGATTTATTACAAAGGATACGAGTTCAGAATAGCCAGATGGGAGCGATAACAGAGGACAAGATGTAGTGTAGGGGCACCAAGCTTCCGGCCCTCTCTGGCATCTCCACAATGAGGACCTCTCCAAAGGTCCTCATTTTGCATCACAGTTGATTAAATGATTTGCAATAGGTGATCCACTGTCTCCAGCCCTCCCCTCCGAAGAGCTCCGGGCCTTTGCGACATTCACAGCCTCACAGGTTACTCTTTTTTCCCCTCAGCTCCGTGACTGAGATGGCAGGAGGCTTCCTGTTGATCTGTGCACTTACTGTGGGAGGAAACCAGGGGGAAAGTGTTGTTTGCAGCAGCTGGCGTCTGGCCGTTTGTTTGCAGCACCACCTGTGGCTGCCTGACCGGCCCACCCTGGGGCTCTGCTGGCTGCCTGTGCTGCTGGGCTTGGCTCTCCAGCCTTCCCAGTCCTCTTTGAAGTGACCAGCACCCTTCTGGTAACTTCTCCTTCTGCGTGCACAGTTAGCTTTTTCTCTTTGCAACTGACAGACTGGGCTGGTGGAGGAAGCACTGTGTTGTGATCAATCAACCCCCATGTCATGGAGAGGTGGGGGCTGCAAGCTGCTGGGAGGCGGCAGAGGGGCAGGGGTCAGAGGAGGAGGTGATATGTGCTTGTGAGTGGAAAGAGGAGGTGGCTCTGTGTATGGTGTGTGTGCTCGGATGGAGGAGCATCACAGCATCTCTCCCAACTGAGGGCCGTGTGGACTAACGGTTAAGGGGCAGCTCTGCCACTGTGGGTCCTGAAACTTTACGAGCCCTGGTGGCCACAGTCCTGCCCAGGATTACAAGGACTCTGTCAGGAGTGGAATCATGAAAGCTTTGTACCTGCACATGGCAGCTTCCCAGCCTGCCGTCACTGTGTTGTAGTAGGGCAGCCCTGGCACGCGCAGGGTCAGCCCATCTTCCCCTGGTCACCTGGTCAGCCCTCTGCCCCTCCCCCCCCACACACACTCCTGGAGGCCAAGCCGCAGAGCTGAGCACCAGCTGTAGGCTCAGCCCCCAGGATTCCTGTGGTAGGCTCCAGCTTCTCTTCATTGTCTTTAAAGTGTTTTGCTGCTGGGAAGCCTCAAGTCTCTTCACAGAGGGACATAAATAAAGGCAACAACTCGGCCACCAGGAAGCTGCACGTGGCCTTTGCACCCCAGGCACCCTGGCCTGCAGCCCTCGCCAGCCAAGACAAGGGTGGACAGAGAGCCTGCTCTCACGGCTGGGGTAGACGCCTCTTGTCCTCCAGGCTGCAAACAGCGTGTGGGGGGCGTGTGCCGGGGCTATGTGTCCCCATGGGAGGAGCCGGCAGGCACACCTCTGAGACAGGACAGATAGACTGGATCCCACAGCCAGAGGGAGGCAGGCTGGTGCCCTGGCACCTGGCCGACCCTGGTTCGCATCCTACTGCCCAGTGCCTGAGAAGCCACCAGTGTGGAGAGCAGAGACGGTGACTGTCTATATTTCTAGGAGCCTAGCTCGGAGCCACCAGGTTCAGCTTTGGGGCCAATGTCAAGCACACCGTTCTCAGCTCTGTCCTGCCCAACTGTCCCGCGGAGCAGTCAGGGGTGTGGCCTGATTGTGCAGAACTCGGAACTCAGGGCTCAGAGCTTGGCTTGCAGCCCTGCCCCCTACCTGGACACGGGTGAGCATTAGCCCTGCCCACCCATCTGGCTTCATCCTTGGTCAAAGAAGAGAAGTGAACACTGGCCTGGGGAAGGGGGAGCGAGACTTGTGGCTCCCTGCGGGTGTGTGTGTGTGTAAAGAGAGCTGACCACAGTCTGGTTTGCAGGGAACGGGGGAGGACAGGTTGTGCCTGCAGGCCTGGCATGGAGCTGGATTAATTAGACCCAGCAGGCTGGAATCTGAGAGGCTCAGAAGGTCCCCAGGCCTCAACGCTGACAGCTGTCCCCCAACCCTGGACCTCCATCCTTCTTCCTTTAAAAATTGCTATAGGAGGGTACAGGTGAAACTTACTAAATGCAGAATACAAAGGTCTCAACACAATAACTAAGAAAATGCCAAGAAGGCTATGTCAACCAGTTTGGTGAAAATATTTCTTATTGTATATAAAACCAGCACATTGTACCCCATGATTGCATTAATGCACACAGTTATGATTTAATAAAAAAAAAATTTCTATAGGCACATTTTCCCCCCACATCTTCTTTTATTATTTTTATACTTAACAACACTTTTTTTTTCTTTTTTTTTGTAGAGACAGAGTCTCACTTTTTCACCCTTGGTAGGGTAGAGTGCCGTGGCATCACACAGCTCACAGCAACCTCCAACTTCTGAGCTTAGGCAGTTCTCTTGCCTCAGCCTCCCAAGTAGCTGGGACTACAGGCTCTCGCCACAACGCCTGGCTATTTTTCTGTTTTGTAGGTCAACCAAGACTTTTTTTAAAACCAAAAAATGCCCATAAGCAGTCAAAGCTGCACAGATGTCCATCGAGGCCTGTCAGACAGGACTGTGGATCCCCAACACAGTGGGGCTCCTTGGCTCTCTTCTGGGTGTCACAGGGAGCCACTGAGCATGAGGACAGAGGGGGTGTGGGGGCATGTGCAGGATGGATGAGCCCCCAGAGCTGCAAAGATAAAGGGAGCAGAAGGCTGGAGGCCAACTGGAGAACAGTCCAGAAAGTGTGTGAGGAGCTGGGAGCTGCCCTGGGACAGGAGGTCCAGGGAGAGTTGGGGACTGGCCCGACTGAGAGGCAACGCCCCCGTGCCTGTGCTCACCAGAGCTGTGTGACCCCTAGGAGCATGAGCAGAAGAGGGCAGGGCAGAGGGGAGAGGCACGCAGGAAGTAAGGGCAGCCGAGGAGGACAATGCTAAGATGGAGGGGAGCACTGCACCCTCCCATCCTCCCCTGCTCTCCCCTTGGAGTCAGGAGGCCCCGGTGGCCAGGGGAAGCCTGTCTGGGGATCTGAGTCCTGACTGTTGGGTGCAGCCCAGCGAGAGCAGAGCTGCCGGTGGAGCCACTCTGCCCCTGTGACCTTCCCCACGGATGCTCTGCTGCCCACGCACCAGCTGCCCTCTTTGGCTTTCACATAGGCCTCTGGCACTGACCTACATGTCCCAGTCCCTGTCATCATCTTCCACTGAGCCTGGTCCCGATGGTTCCTTAACCTTCAGGCACACTCCTGCTTCACTCCTGACCTCATCAGCCGCTGATCCCACTGGCAAGGTCAGGCTGGTGCAGAAGGAAATGGAGCAGAGTTGGGGCACCAGGCACAGTGTGGACCTCTCCAGGGTGGCCCGTGTGGGCATCTGACCCGCTCAGCCCACTGCAGAAAAAGAGGGGACGCCCTGAGACACGGGGACCGTGGGTGGCTGAGTGGCGGCACTGGCCACCACTTGCAGGAGAGTTGGGGCGTGTGTAATGTTGACTCCTGGGGGGACCCTCCCTTGCTGGGTCCCAAGTGTGAGGAGGACGTGTGTCTGGGGCGGAGCCCTCATCTGCAGGGCGGCAGCCTCAGTGCAGGGAGCGGAGGTTTGAGTGGAAACCCAATGAAACAGTGTGTGTCTAGCACAAGGCCTGGCACCAAGTCAGCATATCCGTCTGTCTGGCCATCTCCCTTTCGCCCTTGTCATCTCCTTATCTGCAGGATGGAGGGACTGGACCCCCTGGCACAGCCTCTGCTGTGAAATCCCCGGGGGGTGCATGTTACTGGGTACCCCACTTACAGATGGGGACACAGAGGCCAAGAAAGGTTAAGGGACTGGCCCCAGGGCCCAGCACTGCTTCAGGTGGTCCCAGGACTCTCAGTCCTCCACTTCTGCTCAGCGTGTAGGCAGTGGGATTTATACCCAGCGATTTCAGAGAGTGTCCAAATCTTGTCCCTCAGCTGGCTGCTTCCAGCCACCTTTACCACACACCTGCCGCTCTCCTGGCTCCGTGGGGAGCCGAGTGTGTTCTCTTTGGATCCTGCCTGGTTCTAGCTTGTTTTTTGAGACCCTATTGGCACAGGGCCTGGGCTCCAAAGGCAAAGGGGCCTTGTTTGGAAGATTCCTACATGACATGTCCCTTCCCCCTAGGAAGGAAAGGCCCAGGGTGCCCATGACTTTGTTTGTAAGATGAGGTCAAAGCTTCATGTCACAGACAGGGCTACCTGAAGGCAGAGGTTTGGCGGGAAATCAGGCGGATGGCGTCCACTGCAGCCCTCCCAGCCTCTTGCCTGAAACCCTGGCCGCCCCCCACGCCCCGGCTCTGATTTCCGACTCTCCTGTGCTCTGCCTCGTGGCTCCTGCAAGCAGACAGGCATGAAGCCTGCCCTTGGAGGCTGCATGAATAATAGAACTGAAATCAGCCCTAGTTAAAAATAGATATTCTTCTTAATAAATATTTTACATACTGTCTTTAGGATACACAGATCCCCTGGCTGAAGAGTTAAAGCAAATCCTGTAATTGAACCCAAAGAACGTGTGGACGGCTCCGCTTGGGCTCTGCCGTGAGCTCCCGGGGCTGAGGCTCTTGCCTCCAATACACCCACTCCGCGGTGACGTCTGATGCACTCAGGTAATGCCAGCGCCGCAGCCAGAAGCAGCCTGAGGATTCTTGAGCATATTAGTCACCTGGGAATTCTATGGAGGCAAATCAATTATAAAATGCCCCTTGGTTAGTGAGGCTTGGAGTTCTGAGAGGCCCAAAGTCGGATCTTATGCTCCTGCTGGGTAGCAGAAGCCAGGGCATCTGGGGGCAGCAGTGGGGAGGGAGAGAAAGTTCCAGACAAAATTCTGGCAGAAGCTGTTAGAGTTTAAAGTGCTGGCCCATTTCAGAAAGCAAACCAGAGCAGTCTTGAAGGGCTGCATTAATTAGGACATAGGATGATCTAGATACAGCAAATTAATTTGAATAATCTGCAGGAACGCCTCAAAGGCTTGACACCATCCCCACCCTGGACCGGGTCGTGAGCTTCCCCTGGAAGACAGGGCAGCCAGGAAATGTTGGGGCCTGCCCAGCACACAGACCACCTCCCAGCTACTTCCCACTCTGCATGGTTCCCAGGAAAGGCTGGAGTGTCCTTGGTGTCGGAGGGGCTGAGTGTGCTGCTCCCCATTCCCGGAACGACAGCCCCAAACTCTGTGTGCTCTGTCTGCTGGGCCGATGAGGTTTTCTTGAACTAAGCACAGAGGTCCTTCTTTGCCCAAGGAGGGGTCACTGTCTTCCTTTTGCCCAGCAAGCCTTGAGGTCATTTTGGTTTAGCACCCAGCACTGTGGATGACATGGTCTGTCGCCTCTCCGGAGAGTGAGTTCCTCGAGCACCCGGCTGAGGGTTTGGCACCTGGTAGATGTTGTTATGTGGATGTATGAGTGGGTGGTGGGTGGATCGTGGGTGGGTGGGTGGACAGAGGCAAGGATGGATAGGTGGTGATGGATGGGGGGTGGATCTGGGGTGGATGCATGAATAGAAAAAGGCAGATTATATCAGACTCCAAAGGGGGCTTTTACACAGGGTAAAATGTGTGCCCAGGCCCTCTCAACTTCAGAGCTGGTCATGTATGTGACAGGCCTTCTTTCCTGCTGCCCTCTGTCACCTGCTTCCTGGTTCCTAAATTACTGGCTCTGGGAATGTGAGGTTTGGGAAGGAGGGGTGGAAGGACTGGATGGGCCCAGACATGTGGGGTGTGGAAATTGGAAGTTCAAGGACAAGATGAGGAGCCCTCCCCCGTCCCTGCCTTGAGAGGCCTCCAGGGCAGACTGTCAAGGACGGTTAGCAGCCAGAAGCGTCTGGGGTATTATGGCGTCTCCTGCAACAAAGCAGGGTGCTCCCGTCAGGACCCAGTCTGCTCAGAAGTGTGTGCTCAGCACCCACTCGGGCTATGCTGCTCGGGGAGTACAAAAGGAGTTATGAAATCAAAATAAACGTGTCCAATCATTTCAATAGAAAGGAGCTTTCAAAAACCTATGCCACTCTACCGACACTGGTTTTATGATTTATATTTTGGAAGAAAGACATAAGGGGGAAAAAAATCATGAAATGTTTTCATTTCTCTGTGATTGCATAAACTCTTAAAATATTAAATTATTGCTTAATAATTGATTAAAACTAATCTCCGCGGGAGTCAATCACCTATTTGGCAGGATCTCTGTAAACTTTCAGGGGCTTTTAACCCCCCTGGCTGTATAACCTTTCTCTTGTCTAACTCACTCTGGGCTCAGCAGACCCATTGCCTCTCCCAGAGTCAAGATGTCCTGATGGCCCCCCTACCCTGGGATGGCTGAAAAAGGCAAGTCCTGGGGTGCTGCATCTGCAGAGGCAGTGAGGGGCAAGGGGAGGAACATCTGAAAATACTCACACAGTTTCTGAGACTCAAGAAGCAGAGCTCATACTTGTAATCCCAGCACTCTAGGAGGTAGATTGCTTGAGTGCACAGGTTCGAGACCAGCCTGAGCAAGAGAGAGAGACCCTATCTCTACTAAAAATAGAAAAACTAAGGTAAGAGGATCACTGAGCCCCAAAGTTGGAGGTTACTGTGAGCTATGATTCCATAGCACTCTACCCAGAGGACAGCTTGAGACTCTGTCTCAAAAAAAAAAAAAAAAGAAAAAGCAGAGTGAGCCTGGGTGCAATGGCTCATACCTGTAATCCTAGCACTCTGGGAGGCTGAGGTAGGTGGACTGCCCTGAGTTCACAGGTTTGAGACCAGCTTGAGCAAGATCAAGACCTGGTCTCTAAAAAAATAGCCACTTGGTGTGGTGGGCGCCTGTAGTCCCAGCTACTTGGGAGGCTGAGGCAAGAGAATCTCTTGAGCCCATGAGTTTGAGTTTGCCGTGAGCTGTGATGCCATTGCACTCCACCAAGGGTGACAAAGAGAGACTCTGTCTCAAAAAAAAAAACAAAACAAAATAGTTGGAGCAGCCCTGTGGCCTTCAGAGCCACTTAAGTAGTCTGAGATTTGAGCTTTTCCACATAATGAAAAGTGACCCTGCCTCTGTTTTCCCAGAACACCAAAACCATTGTGCAAAGTGGTTTAGAACATGGGCTCAGGCTTGGTGCCTGTGGCTCAACCGGCTAAGGCACCAGCCATGTACACCTGAGCTGGCAGGTTCGAATCCAGCCCGGGCCTGCCAAACAACAATGATGGCTGCAACCGAAAAAAAAAAAAATGGCCGGTGTTGTAGCGGGTGCCTATAGTCCCAGCTACTTGGGAGGCAGAGGCAAGAGACTCACTTGAGCCCAGGAATTGGAGGTTGCTGTGAGCTGTGATGCCACAGCACTCTATCCAGAGTGACAGCTTGAGGCTCTGTCTCAAAAAAAAAAAAAAAAAAAAAGAACATGGGCTGAGGCATTGGACTGTCTGGGTTCAAAATTGAAGTTACTTCATAGGCGACCTTGGACAATTTTCTTACCCTCTCTGTGCCTCAGTTTCCTTATGTGAAAATGGGATTAGTAATAGCATCCTCCCCACCCCTGGGCAGGTGAGGTAAGACAGTGTGTGTAAAGTGCTTGGCCTTGGCCAAAGCAGGCTGAGGGCTTACAATGTATTCACCAGGCTTATTAAGAGCTCAGAGGAGACTCTGAACTTAAAAACAACTACCCTGAATTCTGTGAGACAAAAGGTGGCTATGAGAACCACCAAAGCCCCCAGAACGAAGTGCAGTCTCAAAGATGTGTGTGCACCCACCCTCACAGCGGCACCGTACGTAGAGGGCAACACTGGAAACAATTCAAATGTCCATCAGCACAGGAATGCAAAGACAAAACATGGTTTGCATAAATGATGAGATATTCAGCCTTGAAAAGGAAGGAAATTCTGGCCTGATGCATGGTGGCTCATGCCTATAATCCTACTGCTCTGAGAGGCTGAGGCGGGAGGATCACTTGAGCTCAGGAGTTTGGGACCAGCCTGAGCAAAAGTGAGACCTTATCTCTACCACAAATAGAAATATCAGCTGGCATTGTGGCACCTGTAGTCCCAGCTACTCGGGAAGCTGAGGCAGGAGGATCGCTTGAGCCCAAGAGTTTGAGGTTGCTGTGAGCTGTGATGCTACAGCACTCTAGCCTGGATAAAAAAAAAAAGGAAATTCTGACACACACTACAACATGGATGATGAAACATAAGATATCTAAGTGAAATAAGTGGGTCACGAAAGGTCAAATATTATAAGATTCCACTTATATGACGTATTTAGAGTAATCAGAATAATAGAGATAGAAAGTGGAATGATGGGTGCCAGGGACTGGGGGAGAGGAAGATTTTCACTCTTTATCAGGCTGTTTTCAAACTCCTGAGCTCAAGCAATCTACCTGCCTTGGCCTTCCAGAGTGCTGAGATTACAGGTGTGAGCACTGCACTTGGCCAATTTTTTTATTTTTCTTTTTTCTCTTTTTTGAAACAGAGACTCAAGCTGTCACCCTGGGTAGAGCGCTGTGGCATCATAGCTCACAGCAACCTCCAACTCCTGGGCTTAAGCCATTCTCTTGCCTCAGCCTCCCAAGTAGCTGGGAACTACCGGTGCCTGCCATAGGGCCCAGCTAATTTTTCTATTTTTATAGAGACAGAATCTTGCTCCTGCTCAGGCTAGTCCTGACCTCCCGAGCTCAAGGGATCCTCCCTCCCTGGCCTCCCAGAGTGCTGGGATTGCAGGTATGAGCCGTTGTGCCTGGCCTGTGGCATGTGATTATTATTATTTTTGGTTTTTGGCATGTGATTTTTTTAAACATCAAAGAAAGGTCAGGTAAGGTGGCTCATGCCCGATAATCCTAGTACTTTGGGAGGCTAAGGTGGGAAAATGGCTCGAGGCTAGGAGCTTGAGACCAGTTTGGGCAACACAGCAAGACCTCCTCTGTATAACAATTATAACAATAAAATAGGCCAAGCCTGTAGTCCCAGCTATTTGGGAGGCCGAGGCAGGATATGGCTGAGCCTGGAAGTTTGAGGCTGTAGTGAGCTGAGATGACACTGATGCCACTGCACTCCAGCTTGGGTGACAGAGCAAGACCCTGTCTCCACACACACACAAACATGTCAAACAGTACAAAGGCTTATGGAGAAAACTACTCTCCTCCTGGTCCTCCTTCCTCATCCCCCAAGGAGTCCACTTGTGACTGTCTTCCATTTTTTTCTTTTTGAGACAGAGTCTCCCTTTGTCTCCCTCAGAAGACAAAGCTCATACATAGCTCACAGCAAGCTCAAACTCTTGGGCTCCAGCGATTCTCTTGCCTCAGCCTTCAGAATAGCTGGGACTACAGGCACCTGCCACAACACTAAGCTACATTTTCTACTTTTTTTTGGACAGAGTCTCACTTTGTTGCCCTTGGTAGAGTGCCATGGCGTCACAGCTCACAGGAAGGTTAAATTCCTGGGCTCAGGTGATTGTCTTGTCTCAGCCTCTCAAGTAGCTGGGACAATAGGCGCCCACCACAACGCCGGCTATTTTTAGAGATGAGGTCTTGAACTCCTGAGCTCAGGCAATCCACCCGCATTGGCCTCCCAGAGTGCTGGGATTACAGGCGTGAGCCACTGCACTTGGCCTCTGTTTTCCATCTTTATTTATTTATTTTTAGAGACAGAGTCTCACTTTGTCACCCTTGGTAGAGTGCTCTAACATCACAGCTCACAGCAACCTCCAGCTCTTGGCTTAGGAGAATCTCTTGTCTCAGCCTCTCGAGTAGCTGGAACTACATGTGCCCGCCACTTTTTGCAGTTTTTGGCAGGGGCTGGGTTTGAACCCTCCACCTCCAGCATATGGGGCTGGCACCCTACTCCTTTGAGCCACAGGTGCTGCCCCCTGGCTATTTTTTTGTTGTTGCAGTTTAATCAGGGCTGGGTTCGAACCCATAACCCTCGGTATGTGTGGCCAGCATCCTCCTACTCACTGAGCCACAGGCACTGCCCCTGTTTTCCGTTTTTAATTCGTGTTTTGGTCACCACCTCCTCGTGTCCAAATAACATGTCTATCATGCCATTTCTTGAATTTGACTTTAGAAATGATCTCCTGTCTTTGTCCTGTGATGATGAGGACTTAGTGCTTTGGCACCACCACACTTACCTCCCAGTTCTGTTGATAATTCTATTTTTAGTTCCTCCAGAGCTTGATTGCTGACTTGAAAATCTATGTTAGACCTTGCAATGGGCCGTCCCTTGTGGGCAGCGTCTCTGGCCTCCTCCTCAGGGGGTGGGGTGCGGCCCCGCGCATCTGGACCAGGCCATTTCCCTCAGCCTCTCTCTGGCACGGGGGTTCTTCTCCTAGCCGCTCTGCAGAGCAGGTGGCTCCGTGCTCTCACTCTGCAGTGTGTGCAGATGACCAGGTAGGGCAGGCACGTCCCCAGGAGGCTCTGAGCCCCTCAGGCCTGGTGAGCCTGACCTACGTGCCTGGACGCGCCCTGTGTGCCTCCGAGTGTTCCCCAGCACGCCCGGCCTTAGCCGGCTTTGCTTCTGGCCCACGCCTTTCCTAGGGGACTCCTCTCTCTCCTGACCTTGTTTGCTTTCCTCTTCCCTCCCGGGGCCCCTGCCCTCGCAGCCCTCTATTCCTGGCCTTTCTTCCTCAGGTCTCATGGTTGGACTCCACCTTTCTGGCTCAGATTTTGTAACTTCTGGCTTCTCGAGTGCCTTCCTTTTTGTCGTCCTATCTCAGAATTTGCTCTGGAGTTGTGTCACTTGTGTGTTAGAGGCTCTGGTCCAGCCTGGTGAGCCTCATTGCTGATCCAGCTGGGCAGGGGCCCATGGTGGGAGTAGGGCTGGGGAGCCGTGAGTCATGGTGCTTGTGGGGCCACCCACATGGTGGACCTTCCGGCCTCCACCTCCACATGGGGAAGCATATCCAAGCTCACACGGCAGATTAGTGGCCAGGACCCAGGTCTCTGAGTCAAGATCCAGGGCCTTCCACTAGTCACAGCCACCTTGGGCTCCCCCTGCCCCTCTCTGCTGAGCTGGTGCTGGAGACTCCTCTGCCTTTCCTGTCCAAGGTCCTGTCTGCAACTGCGTCATCCAAAGTCCAGAAAGCCATTATACATGCTCACCGTCACACACACATGCATGTGAGCACACACACCACACACATCATGTAAACATATATCATCCACACACGCTCCATATGTGTACACAAACCACATACACCACAGACGCACCACTCACCACACATGCACACACACACATGTCATAGACACACCACACACACTATACATACGAGGTTGAACTCATGCTGCGTTGCTGAATATCACTATGGTAGCCTTTGAAGTACTCTCCTTGGCTTGGCGCCTGTGGCTCAACGGGCTAAGGCGCCAGCCACGTACACCTGAGCTGGCGGGTTCGAATCCAGCCCCAGGACCCGCCAAACAACAATGACGGCTGCAACCAAAAAATGGCCGGGCGTTGTGGCGGGCGCC
>CAUYON010004877.1:0-31625 GCA_963573935.1 Arctocebus calabarensis | reverse complement strand
TTTTAATGCAATTCCTATTAAAGTTCCATTGTCATATTTTAAAGACCTCGAAAAAATAATACTACGTTTTATATGGAATCAGAAAAAACCTCGAATAGCAAAGACATTACTTAGAAATAAAAACAGAGCAGGAGGAATCACATTACCAGAATATAAATATCTTAACACAACAACTAAGAAAATGCTGTGAAGGCTATGTTAACCAGTTTGATGAAAATATTTCAAATTGTATATAAACCAGCACATTGTACCCCATAATTGCATTAATGTACACAGCTATGATTTAATTTTTTAAAAAAGCTATAAACAGTAATGTAGGAAAGACAAGTCCATGAGATTTTCATCTTTTTGCATGAATTAAAATGTCTTACAATACACTGTACTCAGAATGTTGGTGGGGCTCTGATAACTAGACTTTTTAATTTCAAAGAATTCTATTGCCTCATTGAGTCACAGAATCAAGAAAACTAATTTGTACTCTTTCATTCTATTGCTTCTTTTTAATATTTCAGTTTCTTTCCGGTATACAGTTTTAAAATATGGTTAAAAATACCAAGTTTTGCAAAGAAATAGGAAAAAATATGATTTTTTTTCCCCTCTAAGACAGTAACATCAATACCACTGCTGACCAAATCAGAGAAATATTAACTAATGAACTGATGATACTTCTGAGTAGAATGATTCAATGAGACATTAGAAGTGTTATGCAAATGCAAGGTGGTTTTTATTAATGGCTAAAATAAAGAAAAAAAGTAAAGGCTTGTCATTAAAGCAGACATCCCAGAGAAGCCAGGGGGTTAA
Organism: Arctocebus calabarensis; assembly: GCA_963573935.1. NCBI lineage: Eukaryota > Metazoa > Chordata > Mammalia > Primates > Lorisidae > Arctocebus > Arctocebus calabarensis. The sequence continues at coordinate 30,824 of CAUYON010004877.1, read as the reverse complement.
CGGTCCTGTGGTTGATATCAGCATTGATATCATTGAAACCCCTCCCCCCCAGCTGGGTCAGAGTCTCAGCAATAAAAACACAACCAAACACTTCTCTGTAAAGTTCGCTGGCTGCTCTGGGTAAGCTGATGAGATAAACACAGCTGTCCCTTCACTGTCTTTTCTACATGTCTAAGTGACACAGGGACACAGTGGAAGTCCATGTTTCACATATGAACAATTCCAAGATCAAGGTTTTCTGACCCGTTTGGGAGTTGTCTCTGCTTCTGTCAAAAACAGACACCTCCAGTCTTCACTACGCTAACTCAATCTCAGCTGAATATTCCCATAGATCATTAAAAATGAAAGTTAAAGAAATAAAATACAACATGAATGTGCAAAAAGAAAAATAATATCTAAAGAAATTGTTTTTCTTCCATAAGCAATTGGAAAAGGAAGACCCCGAGTTTATGTTCTTGTACATATCCTAGAAGAAATAATTTTTAGTATTTCTCTTTTAATAAGAAAGTTATTGTTATTGTTATAACATCACTATCACAACTTTGAGAACCAGGTAACATTGCTCATATCGCTCCATGGCATCATTATCATTCATTCCCTGATGAAATAATGAGAGTACATTGTTCTACAAAAAAAAAAAAAAAAGCTTTGTCTCATTTTTTTGTCACAACTCACATTAACATGGGAATTCACAAGAAAAGATAAAATATTAACCATTTATAAGATCCCTCCATCAAATGTAGATATTATGCAAGATTTACATAGTTGAAAAAAACTATTTCTAAAACTATGTTAAGCTTTATCTAAGTCACTGAGAAAAACATCATTGATTAATTCATAGACTCAAAGTAATACTGTGAGTTTTGGCTTTAAGCATATACATATTCAGGAAGACAGTGTGCTTAGAAAAATCAAACAGCTAGCAATGATCATTCTGTTAAAAAAATAAACAAATCACTCCCACCCAGAACCTGTGCTGAGAAGAAAAATAAAATATGCTAAGAATATGAAAAAAAATTTAGGGAAACATAAAATGTCCATCAAACTTACCTTAAAGCTAAAGTTTAATTTTATGGAACTCAGCTTACATATTTGCTTTGTTTTCTGCATTCCTCCTAAGTACAACAGAAACCCATCTAAAAATAAATATCAGAAGCTATCTGATTTGGTTTTTATCCTAACCATAATGAGTAAACACCAGTGAAAGTGTTAGCTCTTCCCAGAAACCCTAGAGAAATGTATTCATCAAAGTTCAAATCTCTAGTGAATATCATCGCCTTGTATCTAAAAGAGTCTCTGGAGCAATAATAACTTCAATTTGCACCTTGCAAAAGAGTGTCAAGGAATTCAAGATGAAAACACGACAGATAAATCCCTGACATAAAGACTTTTAGGAAAGACATTTTTGAGTAATCAAATTGTTGCCTGAGTCTGGAGTTGTCAACTGAACTTCATCAGATGAAACAAGATATTTAATAATTCTCAAATACACAGCACTGGTCTCAGGTTTTTTACCCTCTTTGCATTTACATTATCCAAATACAGCAAAAGATTATGAGTATTTATAAGCAAGTCCACTGACCCTGTCTAAATTTCTTAAGTGTTTATAATTATGTATTCTTGATTAAATAATTAATGATAGAATATTAATAATTAATTAAATAGCACATGATAATTTTATAATGGATTAACATGACTAAGTTTCATCCTTATATTTGGATGAGAAACCAACGGAGAAGTTCAATGGCAAAAGAATTTCGTACAAAGGTGTCATCACATACATGTTGGCGTCAGCCCATGCCACGGAATATAAAATAAATTCTCTGAGAATGGCTTGAAAAATGAGGTGTATTCCATCTTCCAATAATGATTTTATCAGAGGTTTAATGAAACATAATTTTAACCAATATTCAGGAACTGCCTGCCATGCACCCCCAGGAGATTTGAGATAACCCCAAACTCTGCAGATACATCCGGCGACATCTACTTTCAGAGTCTTGTATCAGCTTCAAAACCACAGACACTGGCATGTTCTAAATACCAAAAACTATCTTGACTCACTTTAGCTTATTCTAAGAAAATCCCCTAAAATTTTAGTGTTGAGGAATCTTAATGTCCAGTTAGATGACTCTAGTTCATATGTAACTGCTAGAAAGTATTATTTAGTCATCATACAACCCTATATTTTGTCGAATACTAATCTGAAATCATATCTGTTTACTATAGGAATGGGTGGACCCTAACATTTCTTACATAAATCATCTTACATTTTTAAAATGTATTCATTCTTTGGAAGTCGTTTAAAGTTCCTTCTCAATGATGTGACTGTGGGGAATAGAGTTGTATCCCACTCTGGGCGACCTACATTTTGAGATGGTCGGTCTGACCCAATCAATGCGTCTGGATCAATATCACCCAGAGTAGGAGCTGTCGTATGGAATGCTGCAGATCAATAGAACTCAACGTGCTGGAGCAAAGCGTGTGGTGCCATAATTGAACACCTGGATTAACAATCCATTGGCACTGGCTGCACACCAGCCAGTCGGGTGCCATGTCCTGACCCCCTCAGCCATCCAGGGTTGGTACAGGGCAGGACATCGCCCATAGAACTGGTCTAGCCTGGGGACGTATGACCTTGTGGGGCCAGCGGACGGTGATGCGGTCTTGGCCTCAATAGTTTTCTTGAGGAATTTGGAAACAGAAAACAAATTACGAGAGCTTATGGGATGGCGGGGACGGTTGTACTAAGGATATGGTAATATCATTTGAGATGAGAGAGAGGCCTGGTTGATGCATCGATGCGTTACCGAGAGGTGATGTGACCTCGGCCGGGTCACCCTTTCACGCAGTGCATGGAACGGTACCTTCTCCCTCACAGGGTTATGCTCGGCACAGGGAAATAAACATTGACTGGTGTTTAAAAAAAAATTTTAAGCAGATTATACTCTAAGGACAAATTTGTAGAGGCTAGTCATTTTTATTTTCAAAGTTTCAAAATAATGAATGTTTAAATGTTGCCTCCCCCAAAGCGCTGAGGCTATTTTAGAGAAAAGAGAAATCCAGGTCCTCCAAGCCATGAATGTTGCTCAGTGTTTGAAAAAATGAAAAAATGAGAAAGGCATTTGAAGGAGAACAGGGACCAAGACATGCGTCTAGAGAGGACTCAAAGTCCAGGGGCTCCGTCTAGACCCACAGGTGGACTCGGCAGAGATGCGGTTTAGAGCCCGGCTGGGCAGAGCACCGGGTGCAGCGCAGACCCAGGGGACCCAGAGTGTTCTGAAGCACGGCCTGACGGGCTCCGGTCTGTCACTTGGTTACAGCGTGACTGTCACTCGGTTACAGCATCTTCTCTTTTTCGTTAACACGAATGTTTACCAAGAGGCTTCCGCACGCCCGGCGTGGAAGACAGAGCAGTGGGCACACAGGTGAACGCGTGCCCTGAATTCACGGGCCTGAAACTCGTACTGAAAAGGCCCAACACCGAGCCGGGACCTCAGCTCCCACCAGAGAGGGGTGTAGATGCAAAAGAAGCTGACCAGGAGGCTGGGCAGGACTCAGCCAGGGCTGGAGGTGAGGATAAAGAGGGAGAGAGGGGAGAGATGTGTCGGGATCAGGGCACGCCTCCTGGTTTCTGGCAAAATAACCACTGCCTGAAAGTGCGAAGCATCTGGAGAACAGCCACCGTCCCAGAGGAAGGGAGAACGCACAAGGCAAGGGAAAAAAGAGGCCTCTGAGTGCCCAGGGGGACAGCAGGTTCCAGGATGCATGGACACAAATGAAGAGTGATACGTTATGCAAACAGTTTTGTTATGCGCATCATGTATACACATATTTGCAAGTAAACACAAACACACATCATAACATCTACATGAACACACACATTATCTCATGTATAAATATTACTATACCCACATATGAACTTAATTTTAACCAAGAGTTGTGGTTAGTAATAAAACACGAGGATTTTTCCACCAATATGTGCCAGGGCTACCTAATTAAGTTACATATTAAAGTTTTTGCAATTTTCTTGATGCTCATGGTTTCATATGAAAGGGGAAATTCTGTAACAGAAATGAAGAAATGAAGCCTGCTTGGGAACCTACTTTACCTCTTTTGGCACAATAGAACATGTATTTTCATAGAGGGCAGAGTGAAAAGAAATGAACCCTCGTTTGGGGACGAGGCCCGGAAGGCACGTCCCAGATAGCCAGTTCCTACTCCGCTTAGAGGCAGTATTTGTGGGGCACTGTCCCTTCACGAGGGGGAGCACAGCTTACTTTCCGGCTTAAAATTATAATTCCCCACTCTTTGAATTTACTCATGTAATCAAGTACAATTTCTGAATCAAACCAAACCATTTAATCACATACTTAAAATCAATGGAATTGTAGGGCAGATTTAGGGAAAGGGCATGCTATTATAATCAATACATTAACTTGCATAATTTTGTTTGTCGTCAAATTAATATAATTAAGCTATTTCACTGAATATGGAATCCTAATCTGATTAGAAATAAATCACCGGGAGTGATCTGGTCATGCAGGAAGCTTATGACTATGGAATCATTGGGTGAAAATTGAAAATAGCTAATGACTTGATAGAGCTTTGCAATGAAAATTGGAACAGTCAACTGCAAATATCTGCTCAAACACAGGGGTTTAACCTGTCTACCCTAGCATTATTTTACAGTTACAAAGCTAAATTTCACATTTGGATGTCACACATCCTCCGTAACAATGTCAAGCCAGCATCCTTGTGACCAGCATTGTTTATACGCGATTGGCAACCTGTTGTAATCCATGCAGGATATTACACTGAACTTAACATATATAACACAGAACAAAATGTCTTGAAGCCAATTCACAAAATTGTATGATTTATGTGACCAAATGAGATGTATGTGTTTAATATATCATATCATCTTGAGTTCTCTCGAAAAAATATTTCAAGATATATAGCAATACAAAAATCATTCTAACTTACTAATAATTTCCTCATGTAAGACTCCTGATTCATTCCAGAACATAGTCAATTAGTTTTACAAAATTGAAGAAAACTTTTGAATGTTGCCTATTGTATCCTTTAATTTCTATTCAATAAATATTATAAAAATTTCCTTGAAACAATATATTATTTAACATAATACACCACAGGTGGCACCTTTGGCTCAAAGGACTAGGGTGCCAGCCCCATATACTGGAGATGGGGGGTTCAAACCCAGACCCGGGTAACAAACAAAAGAAAAAAATGAACATTCTGACTGCCAGAGAGCTTGGTGATTCCAAACTTGGATTTAACATTAGCAACAAAGATCAGTTTTAAATTATAACATATATTAAATACATGTATAAGGAGAATAATAAAGATCTATGCACAATTAATATAAACAAGTAAGTGTGTATATATGTATAAACATATATGAATATTTCCCTAAATAAATCCTACTTGAGTCATGCTTAGGGGGAAAATGGAAATGAAAGGAAATATTATCTTTAGAGAAAGGGCAAAGGCATTAATAAATAAATAAATGTTTACATAGAAAAATAATCATTATAGAAGAAAGAACTACAATTGCAAACATAACTCATAGTCAAATTATAATGCCTATACATTTCTAAGCAGACTTAGAAATATTTTCATTTCATTTCCGCCTCCGCTCAGAATTATTTGGTATCATTTTTTCCCCTTCGAGGGAGTTATTTTGTTTACTAAAGAAAGTTCAGTTGGTTAAGTTGGGAGAACAAGGTTTGGAATCAGGTTTCTGATCCCAAGGTCTGCAATTTATATTATGACTGTGTTTCCTCATTTACAAAATGTAAACAAAAAAATCATATCCTCTACCTTTCATGACTGGAGAGAAATAAATGGCTGAGAAGAAATAAAACCCCTAGAACTGTACATAATAGCAAAGCCAGAACTTTTATGATACTTGGTATGGTCATATTTAAAGGAAATACCAGCAATGGATTATTTTTCCTCACACCACATTATTGCCCTTCGGTTTAAAATGAAGATACATTTCATTTAGGAGAATGGCCTGCCCATGGGCTCACGAATGGATTAATAAATTGTGGTACATGTATACCATGGAATACTATGCAGCCTTAAAGAAAGATGGAGACTTTACCTCTTTTGTGTTGACATGGATGGAGCTGGAACACGTTCTTCTTAGCAAAGTATCTCAAGAATGGAAGAAAAAGTATCCAATGTACTCAGCCCTACTAAGAAGCTAATCTATAGCTTTCATATGAAGGCTAAAACCCAATTACAGCACAAGGATATGGGGAGAGGGGCAAGGGAGGCGAGGGGAGGGGTAAGGATGGGTGGAGGGAGGGTGATTGGTGGGATCACACCTACGGTGCATATTAGAAGGGTACAGGTGAAAATCACTAAATGTAGAATATAAATGTCTTCATATAGTGATTAAAAGGCCATGAAGGCTATGTTAAATAGTTCAATGAAAATACTTCAGAATGTACATAAAGTCAGCACATTGTGCCCCATGATTGCACCAATGCACACAATTATGATTGAATAAAAAAAAAAAAAAAGAAACATCACACATCCTCAATACAAAATTGGAACTAATCAATCCACACTTAGGCACACATATGGAGGTAAAACTGAAGGAGAAGCAAGCAGGTAGGAGGGAGCGGAGGGGACGGGTAAATTAAGACTTAATGTGCACAGTGCACATTTGGGGTGTTAAGGGCACACTTCTATCCTTGACTTAATCAGTGAAAAAGCAAATTATGTGACAAAAATGTGTGTGTCCCCAAGATATTCTGAAATGTGGAAAAAGAAAATACATTTACTTTTTGTTTGACAGAAGAAATAATACCCTTACTATGTTACTTACCCATGAATATTTGGTATTTTACACTCAATGAAAACTAAATACTATCATTAAAAACTTGTTCATGTGATTTAATTATTACATCAGACAGCACAACTGATGTCCAGTAGAGAGTCTGTGTCCACTGCTTTCTTCTGACAAGAGGCCTTTTGCAAGATTTGTAGTGCAAACAAAATTCCCCACCTAACTTCAAGAAATATTGTTGCCTAACTTCAAGAAATATTATGTCAAGCATACTTATAAGCATATGTTATATATTATCATTAATTAATCCTAACTTTATTTTCCTTTGTGTTAGAATTTCAACTTTTGATGTCTATAACATACAAAGAATTTCTAGACCCTGGTAATTATCTCCACATGTTCTTCTCATAAGATTGGAATGCCATGTATTCAGTTAATAAATATCTTCTGTACTCTCCCCAGCTGTATCGGCTTTTTTATACCAATGGACAAGTGCTCTCTGTGGAAATGTTTCTGGAAAGTTCCTTTAGATAAAATCATTGAATTGAAAGTGCTCATGTGCAGAAACTTAGCTTCTTTGATACAAAACAGAGTAAAATGCTCAGGGCCAGAGTGTTTGTGAGTGGAAGTTCCCTAAAGTCCAGGCAAAAAAGCAAATAAGAGCAGGGAGGCCTTGTCTGAGTGCAGAGTAAATCTGCCCTTCATCTCTGGGTCAGACAAACCATTTATGTTAATGAGTAGGTTCTGCAACATGTATTAATCAATCAAGTAATTGGTTTTCTTATAATTGCTAGGTTTATACAATTGTTTTATTATTATAATCAGGATGCTACAGGATGTCCCAAAGTTGCCCCTGAAGGTGCCAGGCAGAGAGAAACTGGAAAAGTGTAGCCAAATGCACCTTTATTTACAAAATATTTGTTACAAAAATTTTAAAAATAAAAAATCTCCATGTATTGGCTAGCTCTTTGCAAAATTTTGTATTGAATATTTTGTAAATAAAGGTACATTTGGCTACAATTTCCCAGTGTCTCTATGTATGGCAATTTTAGGGGCAACTTTTGGAACAGCCCCCATATGCACCTGCCTTTCTGTGCCTGAGGGGAAGCTGAGAGGAGACTCTCTAGCTGCTTCCCTGTGAGTGCAGAGGTGCTGCTCTGTGAGTAATACTCAAACTGCCTACGGTATTACTCTCTGATTAATATTCAAACTTCAGTAATACTTAAACTACCTGAAGTTTTACTCACTGACTAATATTCAAACTGCCTAAGGTATTACTCTCTGAGTAAGACTCAACCCGACTGAGGTGTTGCTCTCTGAGTAAGACTCAACCTGCCTGAGGTGTTACCCTTGAATAAGACTCAACCTGCCTGAGGTATTGCTCTCTGAGTAAGACTCAACCTGCTTGAGGCATTACTCTCTGAGTAAGACTCAACCTGCCTGAGGTGTTACCCTCTGAATAAGACTCAACCTGACTGAGGTGTTGCTCTCTGAGTAAGACTCAACCTGACTGAGGTGTTGCTCTCTGAGTAAGACTCAACCTGCCTGAGGTGTTGCCCTTAAATAAGACTCAACCTGACTGAGGTGTTACTCTCTGAGTAAAACTCAACCTGCCTGAGGTGTTACTCTCTGAGTAAGACTCAACCTGCCTGAGGTGTTGATCTCTGAGTAAGACTCAACCTGCCTGAGGTGTTACCCTTGAATAAGACTCAACCTGCCTGAGGTATTGCTCTCTGAGTAAGACTCAACCTGCCTGAGGTGTTGCTCTCTGAGTAAGACTCAACCTGCCTGAGGTGTTGCTCTCTGAGTAAGACTCAACCTGCCTGAGGTGTTACCCTCTGAGTAAGACTCAACCTGCCTGAGGTGTTACTCTCTGAGTAAGACTCAACGTGACTGAGGTGTTGCTCTCTGAGTAAGACTCAACCTGCCTGAGGTGTTACCCTCTGAATAAGACTCAACCTGCCTGAGGTGTTGCTCTCTGAGTAAGACTCAACCTGACTGAGGTGTTGCTTTCTGAGTAATTCTCTCCTGAGGAGAGTTGAGATGAGACTGCGACATGCAGTCTCCTGTTGCTTCCCTGTTTGAGTGCAGAGAGACTCAGCACAGTGCTGTGGTGTTACTCTCTCTCCCTCTGTACAAAGGATGAGAGGCTTGTTTATGTTCTGGAGTAGCAGCACTGCCTGACGACACAAAAATCAAGACAAAGTCCAGCTACTGTCAACATAGGGCTGGGCACAATTACAGCACCATGTAAACTTGCATCTTCAGAAACTTAATACAAAGATAAGAAATTATTTGCACTTACATTGTTCAGTAACCATTTTCATAAGTAGTAGAGCATATTTAGCAACTAAATGTTTATGTGAGCAAGATTAAATTAGAGTTTTTTTAACAGGGTTTGGAGTGGATGCTGATAACCAAAAGCCCACCAAAGAGCCATAAGAAAATAGTTAGCATCCTTTTGGAATGAAAGAAACAGGGAAAAGTATGTAGAAAACAATGAAAACTAAGCAAATCATGAAAATAAATGACTATGACAGAGTTCTGTGATAACAGTGAATTGAATTGAAAATTCAGCATAATTCAAGACAGCTTTCCAACCTTCACCTGGCTGTGTCACTTCCATAAGAAAAAAGCTCTATTCTTTAAAATAGGACAATAAGTTACTGTTACAGCGTAACACAAATGCAACGGTAATTGTTATTATTTTTGTATGTAGGTAATTTGAGATTTTTTCCCTTAACTCTCAGGTGTATAGACCTTGACATTGAACCTGTCTTTCATCAAGCTTTGTTTTCCTAATGCAGAAAAATAGACAGTCTGCAAGAATCATTGGGACGTCTCTTAGCTCACATGCCTTAGCTTCTAAGGGAGGAACGGCGGGTAGTGAAAGTTCTTTCCTAAGAATGACAAAATACAAAATTGATACATAAGATCTGGCCTACATCAGGTAAGATGCTGAACGTTCTGTGAGTCATAGTTCCTCTCCTCTGTAACCAAGTCACCATGACATTCAAGTCATGTCATAGATGCAAAAATATTTTTAAACTAAAAAGGATTATGGTATAGCGCTGCTGAATTGAGATAAACATGAATAGCTTGGGAACAGGTACTAATATAATCTGATCAGTTTAAGAATCCATTAATTATGTAAACTTTGTCTCAAAAATAAACTAGCTCTATTGAAGTGCACATCTGCCCAAAAAGCAAATCTAGGTATTATGTCTTTAGTGTTTTCAGAGATTTAAGTTATCATAGATAATACCTTTCCCGTGTTGGATTCACATTCTTCATACAGTATGAAATATAGCCCTACACAAATATAACCCCAGGCATCACTGAAACACCCCAGTAACCAGGGCTGTGCCGACCGCCCTTCCTGTTCAGGTACATTTACTTAATCAAATGGGTTTTGTATGTTGAAAGAGAAAATGGTGACTTGAATTCTTTGAAGAAAGAGCCCGATGGGTTATGATGGAATCCCAAGCTGAAGGAATCAGTGCACTATGACGATGCCAGGACTCTCTACATATGAAGCGGGGGGAGGGGCGCTGACCCAAGAGAAACCAATTCAGAATCATAGACCCTGAGCCTGTCCCACTGGCCCCACCTGCTGCTGCTGAAGCTTCTCACCGCTGGAAAACAAGGAGAATCACATTAGCTTACTTAGCTATTTTAAAAGAACCAGCTGGAATAAAACTTCTCAGAAATACTGGGTAAAATTGAAAGCTCCGCGTGGTACAGTGTCTGGTGATGTTGGCACGGTGGTGACCATGCTGTGATACCCCCACCTCTCCCTACCCTTCTTCATTTCCTTTCTGGTGGGCTAAAAATTCCAGAGACATTCTTTGCTTCCACCTTCTCTTTCTTTAAACTTAGTTCACATGCCAACGCATTTTAGAAGAATAAAATAAACTGTATGTGATTTTTGGCAGTTTGCGACTTATTTTCATCAGAACAGTTGCCCAAATTGGAGGATATCATTACTGCTCTTGCCATATCACAAGCCAGATACCATCAAGCCCATTGTCGTTCTTCAAAAGTTAGGCCTATGTTTAGGAAGGAGAAAAGATGTCCAATGCTTTATTCATCCTCAACTTATTCAATTAGTTTGGTTTTAAATATATATTTTATCAGGAGGATTCCAGAAATGGTAACAATCATTTTAAGTGGATGGTAACTGAAAGGAGATACTGTTCATTGACATGGGCTGAGACATTACTAGGCAATTTACCTGATGTGTTTTAACCAACTTGTGGTAGGAAAGAGGCATTAGAAAAATTCAGATCATTCATTTTGCATCCTGATACTTTTCTGAACTTAAATACAATTCCAGGATTGCCTGGCTAGAATCTTTGGGGTCCTCTAGACCAGGACCATACCATCAATGAAGAGGGATGGGCTGACCTGCTCCTGCCTGATTTGTATTCCCTTTATTTCTTTCTCTTGCCTGATCCCTCTGTCTAGGGCTTCCAGCACTCTGTTGAACAGAAGTGGTGACAGCATCCTTCTCCTCTTGTTCCAGTTCTTAGGGGAAAATGCTTTTAACTTTTCCCCATTTGCTATGATGCTGGCTGTGGGTTTATCATATACAGGTTTTAGAATTTTTCTATGCTTAGTTTGTTGATAGTTTTTATCACAGAAATGCACTGGGCTTTATTGAATGCTTTTCCAGAATTGACTGAGGTTATTAATAGTCTTTATTTCCTGTTTGTTGATGTGTTGAGTACAACCCCAATGGAAAACAGAAGACCTTCTGCTCAACCTGGCAATCCCGCTATTGGGCATCAAAAAGTCTCTTGGGGGCAAAACACCATTGTGAGAGGGACTTTACCTAACAAATGCAATCAGTGTAACCTGGTTTCTTGTACCCTCAATGAATCCCCAACAATAAAACAAAAAAAGAAGGGTTAAGCTATAAATATGAACAGCAACCTGGGTGAATCTCAAACTAATGATGCTGAGAAAAAACAGATAACCCCCCAAAAGAGCATATACTGTAAAATTTAAACACAAAAAAATATAAAAAATACAAAACACAAAATTATTTATTTGTTTATTTACAAAATAAATTATTTATACAAGATTATATAAATATACTGATAGAAAACAGATCTATTGGTTGTCTGGGGGTGAGGGATTTAGGAGGGAGGGATTACAAAAGGGCTTGATGAAACTTTGGACAAGATAGGTGTGTTCACCCTCTTATTTACAACAATAGTTTCACTGGTGTATACATACATCCTAACATAGAAAATTACGTACCTTAAATATGTGCATCTTATTATATATTGACTATTCCTGAATTTAAGCATTTGTAAATTAAAAATAAAGTCATTAAAATATTAAAAAGAAAAAAGACAGGGCAGTGCCCGTAGCTCAGGGAGGAGGGCACCAGTCCCACAGCTGAGGGGTGGATGTGAACTCAGCTCCGGTCAAAACTGCAACAACAACAACAACCAAAAAAAAATTAAAAAGACAACTGAACTCAAATGTTTGCTGCAGCACAATTAACAGCTGCAAAGGTGTGGAATCAACCCACGTGCCCATCAATACATGAGTGTATTAACAAAATGCGGTATCCATATACCATGGAGTACTCTTCAGCCATAAAAAGAGATGAATTAATACCATTTATAACAAGCAGGATGAAACTGGAGACCGTTCTCCTGAGTAAAGGGTCTCAAGGCTAGAAAAAAACAAACTTGTGCTTGTACTCACTGTTAGATCGGAGCTGACCAGTGAGGACATGTGCCCGCAGGGAGTAAAACACAGACAGGGAACCAACCAGGGAAAAGGGGAGAAAGCAAAGAGAAAAGCTGCCTGGGGGTGCTGCAGACGCTGTGGGGGAGGGGTGCAGACACAGCCAGGACTCCAGCCTGACAAAAGTGATCCGTGCAACCTAAAACATCTGCACCCTTATGATTGTGAAATCAGAAAATGAAAAGAAAAATTAAGAACAAATTTATTTTCAACAATGCACAAAATGTGAAAAATGAAAGCTATCTGAAAGACTTTCTCCACAGTTTTCATTTAAAATATAATCAACCGTATAAATATTGCCTGCATCTGAAAACTTTCTGAAGGATAATTTACCATTTGTGTAGATAATACAGTGTTAACCTGCGGACGAGGCAATCAGGTCTTTCTAGAATATATTCCTAAGTTGATTGGAATAATTCCACAATTTCCTCATCATCATATCACTTGTCCCTTCCACGCATATTATGGTGCTTCAAAAAGTGTACTGTACACCTTCCGGGACTAACATTTTGTTTTGGTAATTAATTTATTTCAACTTTGTCTGGATGATACTGTCCAGCAACCATTTGGGGAATCCACTAATTAATTTTATTTCACCATATCCCATGCTTATTTCATCACTGTGTCTGTGAAATGCATTTTTGCTGCCCTGTCCATTGAATTTATTTTAAGTGATTTCTTGATAAAGTATGATATGCTGGTGTCAGATGGAAGTCATCAAATATGATATGTAGTAGTCACAGGATTTCTGCTTCATGACAGATCGATTTAACCCTAGACTCTTACTGGGTTTAATTCAAATGTCTAAAATTTTATTTGTATGCCTTCCCTGAATTTTCAAATATTGAAACGCTTGGAATTAAATAAAGGTATATTTTAATTCCTTTCTCCAAATTTTACTTTACTTGATGCCTTACAATAATTTTTGAAAAATGATTTAAATTTACACTTCTCTCCTTTTGTGAATTTGATTAAAACATTTTTATTGTGTCTTCTCACTTTCCTGCCACAGAACACGTGTCTTTTTCTATCTTTTTACCCTGCCTCCTTCAAATCAAATCCATTTAATTTTGTATTTTTTAAAACCTGTTATTTTCACTGAATGACTTTAACCTATTTAATAATATATTTTATATATTCCAAAAATGTTGTCTTTAGGGGATCATCACCTTATATAGCTTCTCAAATGTAAAGGAAAAGTACAGGGCAATGATTAGAGCATGTGTTTACCCTAATGACTGTATCCTCTGAACAAATTACTTAAATACCTTCAACTTTAGTTTGCTCCTCACTGGTAAACCAAGTGAGGATTGCACCAAGTAAAAGGAGTCTCATAAAAGTGACAAGTTCTGCTTGCACATTTTTATCCAATGAAATCACTGCACACATCGTGACGTTACTTGAAATAATACCTCCGGAACTTGTCACTCAAAGACAAAAGCCAGCAAGAGTCATAATTAGTATTTTAATGCCCTTACTTGAAATGACCAGGTATGCAGCCTATATTTAAGAAACAATCAGTATTTCCAAGTGAAATAATGTCATTGTAATAGACTATTGCCACAGGGTAATGGGCTGCTACTGGAATGTAAATGCTAACATAAAGCCAAGACATTTATGGGAAATGAAAATTGAAGTAATTGAAGAATTTCTTTTGAAAGCCAGAGAAGCTGAGCACAAGGTAACGTATTTATGATGCTTGGTTTTATTATACGTTCTGAAGACAAGGTTCTTGGCAGTTTATCCTCTCCTCTTTTTTATTTTGTCTACATGAACTAAAGAAAATATGAACCAATGTGTGTGCCTGTGGAACTCAATTTTCTGCCTGAAAAATGTAGGGGAAAATAGCAAAAGGAGCAGAGACTTTAACATTTTTTTTTTGAGACAGTCTTACTTTGTCGCTCTCAGTAGAGTGGCGTCACAGCTCACAGCAACCTCTAACTTGTGGGTTTAAGTGATTCTCTTGCCTCTGCCTCCCAAGTAGCTGGACTACAGGCGCCCGCCATGATGCCCAGCTATGTTTTGGTTGTAGGTGTCATTGTTGTTTGCCCGGCCCTGGCTGGGTTCAAACCCTCAGCCTTGGTGCATGTGGCTGGTGCCCTAACCACTGAGCAAGGAAGGCCAAGCCATCTTTAACATTTTTCACGAGGTATAATCAATCCAGAAAATGCTGTACCCACTTATTGTAAGTAATTGGATGAGTTTGAACATATGTGTACACTGGGACACCACCACCACAGTCCAAACGTTTCCTCTTATACAACCCCTCTTTTTGGTTCAAAGACCACTCCACCCGAGATCACGTACCTTTGAACAGATTCCTCAGTGCATAATTTAGTATTGTCACCTCCAGGCGTGGTGTGGCACATTCAATCTCTAGAATTTGCGTAACTGAAGCTTGATGCTCCTTGGATGACCCTTCCTATCATTCTTCCTTTCCCCAGCCCCTGGCACCTATACTTCCATATGTTTCTTCTACATGTTTAACTATTGTAGATACCTCATACAAGTAGGATCAAAAAACATAA
Organism: Arctocebus calabarensis; assembly: GCA_963573935.1. Classification (NCBI taxonomy): domain Eukaryota; kingdom Metazoa; phylum Chordata; class Mammalia; order Primates; family Lorisidae; genus Arctocebus; species Arctocebus calabarensis. Next base: position 15,713 of record CAUYON010004877.1, on the reverse strand, counting down.
GCAACAAAACACAAAAGTCACATAGGTTACCATCAAATGAAAAGCCTCTGCCAAGCAAAGGAAACGATCAAGACAGAAAATGCAACCAACAGAACCGGAAAAAATATTTGCAAATCATAAATCTGAAAAGGGGTTAGTATCTCAGATATACGAGAAACTTCTGCAACTCGACCGCAAAAAAAAAAAAAAATCAATTAAAAATGGGTAAAAAACTGGAATAGGCATTTCTCCAAAGTTGACATACAAATGGCCGACAGGTAAATGAAAAGCATCAGTAAAATTCAAATGCAAAGCACAGTGAGAGCTCACCCCACGTCACCCCACGTTTCTGAGGACGGCCGTATGGCTATTATTAAATAGTAGACACAGGAAGTGTGGAGTAAATAGAGCTCTTCTGCAATTTTGATGGGAATTGCAGAAAATAGTATAGAGGTTTGTGAAAGCATGACAGACAGAATTACCATACGGCGCTGACATCTCAATTCTAGGTGTATATCCAGAGAGTTGAGATGAGAATCTTGCAGAGATATTAGCACCTCAATGCTCATTGCCGTAATATTCACAAAGGCCAGTGCATGGGCGCATTTTACATACCCACTGACGGAGGAATGGGTGTGTATAATAAAACACTACTCAGCTTTGAAAAAGAAGGGAATCCTGCCATTTGCATCAACATGGATGAACCCGAAAAGTGTCTTGCAAAGTGAAATAAAATAGTCCCAGAGTAGTACAATTTTTCAGTTTTTTCAGACATTGGTGGCAGAGTAAAAGGAAGCAGGAGAAGTGCCTCCCCCTTATTTCTTTGGCTGTAGTTTTCTTTCTGGTCCATTGTGGGCTTCTTTCCCTGTCTCCACCTTTGACGACCACCCTGCCCATAACCAAACTTGAGACACAGGTCTGTTTTGAACACGCAGGCTTGGGCTTCCTCTGCTGCAGTGACGTGTACGTTTTATGTATGTTGTGAAATCTTACAACTCTGTCACCTACAAGTTACTAGTTTCACTTGACATGTTTTTAAAAAAGACTCACACACTCAAGGGGGTACATAACTTGTTCCCGAATAGGAGAGCATATCCAGGACCTGAGTGACAGTGAATTAAGAATTCAAATCTTTTATATGTCTCCTATTGATTACGTCCATATTTTCATTTATATACATATATATGTATTATTGTTATTATTATTATTATTATTATTTGTAGAGACAGAGTCTCACTTTATCACCCTGGGTAGAGTGCCATGGTGTCACACAGCTCACAGCAGCCTCCAACTCCTGGGCTTAGGCGAGTCTCTTCCCTCAGCCTCCCGAGTAGCTGTAACTACAGGCGCCCACCACAACGCCCGGCTGTTTTTTTGTTGCAGTCTCCCCAGGCTGAGTTTGAACCCACCACCCTTGGTGTATGGGTCTGGCGCCCTACTCACTGAACCACAGGCACCGCCCTCCATACTTTTGTACTTACTCAGACCTAGTAGAATAAGAATGGAAGAAAACTGTAAATCCATTTTCTGGGAATGCCCTTTCTTAGATATGAAAGTAGAATTAATCAGCAGAAATATTTAAAACAAACAAAAATCTGTGCTAGAAAAGGTCTCATTCCCATGCAATTAATAGAATTGAAAAACTCAGACCTTATATGCACTTGGATTTTTTTGTGCGTGTTTATTTTTGCAACCCAAATCAACCTAAGGGCTAATATTTACTTCTTTATTCGCATTTCAAGCAGAAATATGAGAATGATTTTTATTCTGTCTTAACTCCAAAGTTGGAAGAGCAAAGACACACAGAGTACAGCTGCAGCTCCTCAGCTTCAACGACATCCAGAGAACAGAAAGGCACCATCGAAATTCACTTTCCTTTTTAGAAACCTCTTGAGCTGAGTGAAAACAAAGTGCACTAGAGATGCGCTAACTATTTTTTGAAAATATCCTAAAACTTTTCCTCCAAGATTCTTGGGAACATTTTTTCCAAACATACTCAGGTTTCATTTATCAAGGAAGATGCCGCCCGCATTTCATTTTAGTGGTTTCTGTAAGGAAGTCTTTGGACAGCTAAGTTTTAGGAGTTGCCACCTTATTGTTTTTACCCTAATTTACCGAAAAACTGCCGTTGAGTAAGTTTAATTCTCTGTGGCTCCACAGAGAATCTGTATCCCTCCATTGTGCTTATCATTTTCCCCAGAGATTATCACACGCCTTGGATAATTTAAGGGCCTGCTTCCAACTTCTGAAAGATTTCACTGCAATCTGTAGGTACAACCTATGTAAGTGGGTAATTGACCTGCCCTTTGGTATTGAACATATTTCCCCATTCTGCATATGACTGCTGGAAACATAATAAGTAATAATAAATCTAATGCTCATTCATTAGTTTCAAAAGCATAGTGATTGAAATATGAAAGATAACCAATTGCATAATAAACTTTGTATTGTGAAAGGCATATGAAATGTGTAAGACAGTTGCAATTGAAAGCACCCTAGCTTCCCCACTATGGTCCCAGTACTGGGAAGGGTATGGCACAGGGGAGAGAGCCGGGAGCGTCACCTGCCTTCACCGCTGCTCCCCAGCTCAGCGCTCACGTCACCCCCTGAGCTTTGCCTCCTGTCCAATCAGCTGTGGCATTAGATTCTTGTGGGAGCACGAACCCTGCTGTACATAGCGCCCATGAGAAATCTAAGCTGCTGCCACTTATGAGAATCTAGTACCTGATGACAGGAGGTGAGGCTGAGGTGGCCATGCTAGTGATGGGACCATCTAGTTGCAGGAAAACAAGCTCGGGGTTGCCTCTGATTCTGCATTATGGAGAGTTGCATGATTATTTTGTTATATATGACCATATTATAATAATAGAATTAAAATACATAATAAATGTAATGCGTTTGCATCATCCTAAAATCACCCACCCCCACCTCCAGACCACAGGAAAGGTGTGTTCTGTGAAAGCCTTCCGTTCCTGATGCCAATACTGTTGGGGTCCACTATTCTGAAAGGTTAATTAACCCGATCAGTGACAGAGCTAGTAATTCCTTTCACACTACCCTGAATCTTAGTGATATGTTCAAAACTTCTAATTATCATCTTTAGAGTTATATTATGATATTCATAATTAATGATATTTTAATAGGCTACCATTCTATAGAAAGGTCTGAAATGAACAAAGGGTGACTAAGTTAAAATATCTATTCTGGTCTTTTGGGTTTGTAATTGATCTTAGCTACTGTGACCCCAATTCAGTATAACTCCTTTCAATATTTAACAAAGATTTCTCAAGTTGGTTAGGGAAGAATCTTATAAAACGTTAACGACCATTTTAATATTTCTTTTTCAGTTAAAGGGATTGTTGTACAGTGTTCATTCATAAGCTATATTCCACAAAACTAGTATATCAACCACTTCTTCATTAAACCAATACCCACAAATTGTGTATGTACAGTGGACAGAGACACAAAGATGGCTAGATCATGAATTTTACTGCCAAGAAGTCTCAAACAGGAATAAAAATGTTCATTTATGGAGAAATCTCACACTCCAGTTGATGGTGTAAAGAACTAGAAGCAGAGAGTGATGACTTTCCCTTGGGGGCAGAGGCTGGTCAACATGGCACAAAAGGGTTCACCCTTAACCAGCCTGGACAAACAACACCACCGTTACCATTTCTGATTTAAAGAGAAATCTCTCAGACACACACACAAAATTTGCACAAGTGTGTCTTTCCACACTCCCATGATGAACCGTATCTCCCCAGTACAGCACGGAACGTCTGTGATTCACCCTTGTGCTGCCCGTATGTCCTGCCTAGCCTGAGAATAAGCTACAGCTCAGAAAACCCAGCTTCACACAGGCCCAGAGTCAGCTCTGAATACTCCGGCAGTGTCTACAAAGTCCAGCTTGCACTGATGCAATTGCGCAAGAGAAAACATCCTTGCAGTCTAAAGACTACCTCAACCCTATGCTCCAACACCCAATGAGTCCAAATTTTGCAAAGAAGGCAACTGTGAGGTTGTTGCTTCTTTTTTTCTCTGCCACTGCATCTACCACAGTTGATGCCTGTTAGAAGAATAACACTTATCTGTAGAATAGCTTAGACTAATCAGATTGATAGTTTTAGGGGAACATTCATTCTTTCAAACAATTATTTTAGGGCCTTGCTTTGTTCTGGAGATTGCAGTCTCCTTGGACGCTGAAGCAACTGTCTCTGACGATAGATCAGATCATAGTCTCCTGTGTCAGAAAAGGAGATATCAGGTCAGTACCAATTAAATAGATGCCAGACAGATAGTCCAAAACAAGGCACACAGATACCCAGAACAGACTACGGCTGGGTAGTGAGAGCTCAGCATTGATAAGGGAGACATGCTCTAAAGGCTAAAGGCAAATTTGTATCACGAACTTGTTTTTGTCTTGGCTTAATTGGATTCTAAGAAATGAAAACGCTGGTCATGTCGGTGAGTCCAATGCAGGCTGGATGTGATAAGAAGCGGAGAAGGAGAAAGCGATACTAGACGGGTGAAGAAATTCTGGGAAAATGAACATCAAAAAGATGTCTCTAGAAGGGAGTTAATGAACTTTCAGTGAACTTCCTTCTGTTACCCAGAAATTATTTGCTGCCTGCAGGAGAATAGCAGCTAATCAGAGAAGCATTTAGAGACCCCTCGTTGAAAGGGCTGCACCAGGCAGGTTGTGAATAGCAGGCAGATCTGCCCTTTCCGTCAACTCCAACCAAGCAGAAGCAGGTGGGAGGGTTGTAGTTCCCATTTCCCCCAAGCCTTAGAATAGAGAGAAACTGTCGCAAGATCATTAAATCATCAACTATTCAATGGACAAAGAATATAGAACCTGAAAAACAACTATTTGCAGATATCTTTTCACACCTGACAAAAAGCAGGTGAAAATTACAAGAGCAGATTATAGGTATTAATGCAAAATTGAAGCTCCGCTAGGAGGCTTCTTGGGTCATATCATCTCTCCAGAGCTTCATGGGTTGCAACATCTTCTAATTAGCATCCTTATTATTAATGATAAAACAATAATGAATGACAAAATCGCTATCATTGAATACCTACTTTGCTCTAGAAAGCTCTTGTTTAACCTCAACAAGGAAATTCCTACCCCAACTTGGCCATCAGACCTGATTAAAAATGACTGAGCAATAGTATCACTCCAATGGGTCACACAGAAAATTTTTTGTGGAAATTGTATCCTATACTCTAATCTTTCTGGGCTCAAATCTGTATGTGAGTTTTCATATGTCACTCGTTGTGAGGGTGGAATGGATACCCACCCAAGATAGCTGTGAATGGTAGATAAACTGTTGTGACGAACCAAAGGTTATGTTCCAAACAGGGCGGGAGGCTATGGGAAATGAGGATTGTGCACCTGCTCCGGACCCCCGTGGAAGAGCAGACGCTGCCTGTGGGCTGCTCTCAGGGGGAGGGCTCCATCATTCAGAGGCGGGAAGGTGAATCTTCATATGAGTTCAAGGAAACGCCTGATTTACACTGAGTCCTGTTGGTTATCTGAGGATATGTCCTGCTGAAGGACAGACCATCTCACTAAAGTGAAAACTTGGAATTTGGCTACCCTGGCTTGCTCACGCCCTAGAGAACGGTGCACCCACAAACAGCGAACGCTGCTCAGATTTGTGTTCAGCACTTACATGACCCTTAAGAACTCTCCTTGATATACTCCCCTCTCCATTTCACAAGAACCACTGACTATTGCTCACTTCCTTAGCTTCCAGAATTGTCAGTCAGCTGCCCCAATTTGTACAAAAACAATAGACCTGGGATGCAATATCACACATGACCAGTAGGTGCCGCCATCAACCACACGATTTTAACATTTGACTCAAGGAAGTTCCAATCAAGTCCTTTTGTTTCTTGTTTATACAGGTGGTATAAAAATGATGCCTAGTTTTATAAACATATACTTCCTACAGATAAAACAAGGATGTGTGCCTAAGTCAAGCTCAAACTTATATATTTTTTTTTTTTGGCCAGGGCCAGGTTTGAACCCACCACCTCTGGTATATGGGTCAGGTGCCACCCTCAAACTTATAATTTTAAAGGACAATATATGCTCCAATGTGGTAAAGAGAGAGAACAAACGATTAAGAAAAGGTAGGAGCACCCAGTGCATGCTCCAAGCATGACATGTTGGGGACAGGGAGACAGATGAAAATTGGACAGAATCAATTATTTGTGGGAGAAGATAAATGAAAAGAGACATAGCCTAGGTAGGTGTAAGTCCTACCATCAATATGAAACAATGAAGGGAACTGAGTAGGTAAATCTGAATGGGATCACAGCAGTCATCCTCTAAGAAGCAAAATTTGAGCTACATGAAGGAAGTGGAGATGGGCGATCTGGGAACAAGCAAAATCCAGAAGGGAAGAACAAAGCAATCTGAGTTCAAGTAGAATAAGAACATCATGGCCCAGCGAGAGAGAAACCACACAGGAGGTAGCTCAGGGTGAAAGAGGAATAAGTAGGACTGGGGAGGCAAATGATCAAATTTCTTACATAATAAAGACATTTGGACATTGCCCTATAGATATTAGGAACCTGAGAGCCATTTATTCTGAAGATGGTGACTCTCGACACAGCTTGCAGGATGGATGCAAGAAGATAGAAATGCAACTCCAGGAGAATAAAGAGCTAATTAGCCTGAGAAGAAAAGGGTTGAATGCAACAGTGAGTAAGGGGATGGGAAGGACAGGCTCTGTTTTAAATATATCTTGGGATTGGGTTTGACAAGGGCAGAACAGGTGGGTCCTGAGGATCTTGAGAGGGTTATTGCGGAGAGCTAACAGTCTGGAAATATTTTGAGATGGGTAATGTAGGAGGCTGAGCATAAGAACACACCATTGGATAATTTTTTTATAAAAACCAAGTTAAAACAAGTTATTTTAGAAGAAAAGAGGGGTCGTGAATTCATCCTTATGTACGTTGAATTTGAGATCCCTTTGAAATATTTAGGTCCACACATCCAGTGGACAGGTGGAAATTTGAGAGTGGTTAACCTAGGAGACAGATATACTTTAATTATTCTATTTTGTGATCCGCATTTTATACATAGGCAACTATTTGCTGAGGTAATAAAATAAGAATAAACACATAGGTTCCCATGTCACAGTTAAAGTGCTAGTTTCTTATATTGGCCAAAGTGAATTTCCTTTGATTTTGGTCAGGTCATTTTAGGACATCACTTAATAAACACCTCACAGGTGGGAGATACTGTCCTAGATACTATTGCAACAAAAATGAGTAATTCTCAACAGCCTAATAACTCACTGAAGGTCCAAACATACAAACATCTGTAAGTCAAGCCAAGGCACACTCAATGATCATTAAACACTGGTTGATTTAAGCAGGTACCTTATTCTCTTGTTGGAAATTTTCATAACAACTTATGAGTATAAAGGATGGAAGTCTAACTTATTTTTTGAGACTCAGTTAAGTGCCTTATACATGTAAAGGATCCTACTAGATTCTAAGCAGGATGAGAAAAATAAACAGAAATGGGCCTTGCTTTCAAAAGACTTTATAGAACATCATACACACCCACGCAATGTGAGGGAAGATCCACTAACAGTGTTGTAGCTATCCAGTTTTAAATGTGGGTGTCTTAAGGCTTATTCATTTATTTATTTATTTTTAGAGACAGAGTCTCACTATGTCGCCCTCAATAGAGTGCCATGGCATTACAGCTCACAGCAACCTCCAGCTCCTGGGCTTAGGTGATTCTCTTGCCTCAGCCTCCTGAGTAGCTGGGACCCCAGAAACCCCCCACAACACCTGGTTATTTTTTTGTTGCAGTTTGAGCAGGGCTGAGCTCAAACCCACCACCGTTGGTATATGGGGCCGGCGCCCTACTTACTGAGCCACAGGCGCCGCCCCATAAGACTACTTTAAGTGCAGGGTTATTTAAATTGTTAATTGTGAATTGATTCAGGCATTCATTTACCTTGAGGGATTAGATAGGTTAATTAACTACCATGACTCATTTTTCAAATTATAACATAAAGACTAATTTCCCTTACCTTCTGCCGCTAAGATGTTAATTAATACACTTTAGCACTGCACCATTTCCACATCCTATGAACATTTATACGTGGAACGGTGCTGAATCTTGGTGACTGACGTTACTCAGTTCAGCTGGGATTGTTATCAGAAGCTAGTGGGAGAGATTTGTCCAAATTTTCCTTAAGAGCTATTCCACAGGACTAGTGCTCTTGAATGAGGCAGACAGGTAACATGAATCACGCATATGCTAATTGTAATAAATAATGAAAATATTTAGACACAGCGAGATCTGAACTTGAACTTTATGAATAAATTTTGATTAGTATGCAGTACAAGCTGTATACTCGGCTTTTGTTCTTACTGTTCAAAGGCAGTCATTACTTAACGGCACTTTGAAATTGTACAGCTGTTGGCTCATCTCATGGCCTCTACTTTTCTATCTTGGAGCAAAGCAGGCATATGGACTCGCCTCCAAGTATCGCCGTATCCACCTTTACTGGGACCTTGACTCCTAATGTGGAAACACTGATGTGGAAGGCCCTGTGTCAGTTTACCCTGAGTGGAAGGCGCGGCTCCGACAGATGAAAGGGGCTCAGTGCTGAGAGCCGTCTCTGACCGTGGGAGGACCCGGCTACTGCTGCTCCAGCAAGGCCATCAGCCTCCGAGAGTGCTGAAAGGAATCCCTTTGGAGCATGGACGAATCTAGTTTTCAGTTGAGGCTATTCTTACATATTTACCCCTGCATTTCCAATAAGAAATGAAGTCAAGTTTGTAAAGATGGAGCGTTTAGAAAAGAACATTCAGGACGCAGGGCTCCAGAGCATAGAGAAATGGCAATGGATGAGGGGATCAGTAAGCCATCTCTCTTCCAATAGATCCCAATGGTGACATGGCTGAAATGAAGACAGAGAAGTCTCGGAGATGCTCCATGAGGTGAAACTGTGGCGCCAGTGGCTCTGTCCCCTCTCTTCCCTCTGAGCCCAGGAGCCAGCTGCAAGGAGGGCAGGGTGGGGGAAGCCACGTGGATGGCACAGAGTGGCTTCCCTGGTAATGACAATTAGTGGGGAACAAATGAAAATGAAGGAAGGGAGGTTTTAAAGCAAAGGGGAATGCAGCTATTTGCAACTTTCAAAAGGTTGCTAGCATGTTGCACCCACTGCTCCCTCTTCAGCCCTTTCAGATCCCATCAGGGCTCTCAGTGCAGGAGCAGCATCAATGCCAGTCTCCTTCTGAACATAACTGTTCTGGGAAACAGAGTGAAAAGTGCAGCTCTTCCTCAGAGACTATGCAATCAGGTATTGAAGACAGGACAATACACAGAATGCAACTGGTGTGGGTTTTGTGATAACTGAGCACAGCTCACACTGGGGACGGGGGGAGAAGAAAGCCTCCTGATGGAGACCTTCAGAGGAATGAGGTGCTTGTCATATCACTGCACCTTCAGGGAGCAAAGCACCATCAGATGCCGCTTTCACCTGCCTGGCTTGGGCAGGGCCCATGCTGAGAGTTTCACACACAATCAGTCTGTGTTTTGGCAGATTGAGAGAGGCTGTTGCAAACTGTTCTCACAGTAAATCTATTGCAGTCAGGGCTGGAATGAAACGCATGAAAAAGAGACCTTCTTTCTCAGAGACTTGCCCATGCCTCCTTCAGTGGCACACCAGGCCATCGGCTCAAAGGAAGGCTGACCAGGAATAAGCTTTTCCTCCCAATCTCAGTCTTAACTGAGAGGTGCTCTGAATCCCGGAGTTTCCATTTGAATGGGACCCTCCTTCTTATTTCCCCTCCATCTCTGCTTTCAATCTATTTCTACTTTCCACAACTAAAGCTTTAAGCCTCATACATCATAAATTTTATTCATGAAACACAACATTTTTGGCAAATTAATTCATAATATTTCTTTTTCTAGGAATTGCTGCAACCTGTGTGCCCTTTTCATGATCAAAACTGTGGTGTTGTTAGAACCTGTTAACTGTCTTCTTGCCTCTCTGCTGTAGATTCCCAATTTTCCATTTCACTCTTCTGCCTCAGGTTCCCACCTCAAACTATGATTCTTCAAAAGCTGTGTTATAATTGACATTGCCCTGCTTCCCCCCATCGGGTGCAGAGAAGAAAATTTTGCCATGACTCTCTCTCAGTATATAAATCTCTTTTTAATAAATACAACTAAGCTCTTTCCAGCAAATGGTTAGTTGTTCATTCATTCATCTGTTTATTGCCGATAGAAGGGCCAAGAAGTGAACTAGTGCATGCATAAAAGTGCACTAAAAAGGAAATGGTGCACACCATGAGTGTGCAAAAGGAGTGAAATAGTGTACACCATGAGTGTACACAGGAATTGAAATAGTATATGCCATGAGTGTGCACAGGAAGTGAAATAGCATATACCATGAGTGTGCACAGGAAATGAAATAGTATATACTATAAGTGTGCACAGGAAGTTAAATATCACATAGCATGGGTATGCACAGGAAGTGAAATAGTGTGCACCATGAGTATGCACAGGAAGTGAAATAGTTTATACCATGAATATGCACAGGAAGTGAAATAGCATACCATGAGTGTGCACAGAAAATGAAATAGTATATGCTATGAGTGTGCACACGAATTAAAATATCACATAGCATGGGTGTGCACAGGAAATGAAATAGTATACACTATGAGTATGCACAGGAAGTTAAATATCACATAGCATGAGTGTGCACACGAAGTGAAATAGTGCACCATGAGTGTGCACAGGAAGTGAAATAGCATGCACCATGAGTGTGCACAAGAAGTGAAACTGTGTGCACCATGAGTGTGCATAATAAATGAAATAGTGCACCGTGAGTGTGTACAGTAAGTGAAATAGTGCACACCAGGAGTGTGCACAGGAAGTGAAGTAGTGTATGGCATAAGTGTGCACAGGAAATGAAATAGTGTGCAACATGAGTGTGCAAGGAATTGAAATAGTGCATCATGAATGTGCACAAGAAGTGAAATAGTGACTGTGCACAGTAAGTAAAATAGTGTATGAGTGTGCACAGGAAGTAAAATAGTGCACCATGAGTGTGCACAAGAAGCGAAATAGTGTATACCATGAGTGTGCACAGGGAGTGAAATAGTGTGCACCATGAGTGTGCACAAGAAATAAAATAGCACACACCACCAAATTGCACAAGAAGTAGATGTGCTTTATAGTGATACCCAGGTCTCAAGGCACACTTGGCTCAACACTTTGCACATTTTACTAATCACTTTCATGCTAAAAAAATTTCCACTGGCATTTAGAATGTCACCCCAAAACACCAAAGTCTCTAAATAAAATAAGAATTGGGATTCCATCCATTTCACTGCTCTATTTATTCTTTCCAAAGTAGGGGGTACTAACATGCACAAGTTTCAGCCCTCAGAGATAAAATACAGTAATTATTTTCTATTTAAATTTTCATAAGAAGTGTAATTTCTCACACACATTAGAACGTGAAACCACATGGAGCCACATTTCAGAATTCTTATTTCTCCTAAAGTCAAAGATTGATACAATTTTTGGTGCTAAAGTATTGCTTACAAACTATATTGAACTTCCAATTTTTAAATATTCCCTGAAAAAATATAAACCACAGATTTAAACCTTTGTAATTAAATATCGTTAACAATCTTAGTATAGTTGATCTTCGCATGCCAGAAGTGTGCCACTGCATTCTCTACTCAGCACTACCATTTCTAAGCCAAAGACCAGCCTCCTGGGCTTCTTCTTCAACACAACTCTAGGGAAGCAACCTTGAGATCAGAAGTCTTTGGTGTAGGCAGGTGTAAAATACGACTGTGGAACATGAAGTCCCCTCCATCCTGTGTGCACAGAAGCCTACTCTTGGCTTCACAGCTGAGTGCAGAGCCGTGGGACTCCGGCACGCCTTGCTCAAGAGGGGACCCCATCCAAACCTTGAGGACACAGACATCCCCCCAACACACGCTGAGAGCCTGGAGTTGCCTGGCAGCCTCAATCTTTAAACTTCATTAGTCCTTCCCTACATCTGGGCTGTGGCCGCTCCATTTGTTCCCAGTTATGGTCTGAGTCTTTCCCCTGCCAAATTCATGCCACCAACTAGTAGCCTCTTCATGTGTCAGGCAGTGCAGGTACAGAAATGACCATAGCGGGAACTGAGAGACTTGAGTTCAAAGCCTTGTCACTACCTTCCTGTGAAATATGGGCCGACTACCCGGCTTTTCTGAGCCTCACTACAGCATCTATACTATAGCAATAATGACAATAGCAATGTTGCCCATCATCACAATAATGAAGGTCAAGTTAGAACATTTATTTGGAAAACTATACAGTTCATCACCTGTGAAATGAAACAAAGAAGCATCATTACTGACGCCCTCTCTTCATTAGGAATGGACTGACTTCCCTCAGGCCACCAGCACACGTTTCCTTTGATGCCTTCTGAGTTCTGTTCTGGGCAATACACTCAAACTCCATGTCTACAAATGTTACAAAACTAAAAAAAAAATACCTGGGCATGACGATATACACCTTTCATCCCAGCTACTCAGATGGCTAAGACAAGGGACAAAGAAATTGTACATGTAAAGGGAAGAAGTGGAACTGAGTCCTTTAACCCTCCACGTCAACAATTTCAAATCCTTGCCCTCATCAAGGTCCAATTTAAACAGCTGCCCAGTTCCATGAAGGGTTCTCTTTGTACCAACCAGGAGGTCCACTCCCTGTGGCCGCACCTCCTGAACACTGCCTGACTCGGATGAAAGCAATTCACAACATCCAGTATTCTGTGGTTATGCAGGTGCACATTTTATCTACTCTTCCACAGTATAATACTCTGTTTCTCACAGTGTCCACATAGAGCCTTCAACTTGCAGGTAAATTGTCTCCAGTGAGTGAACAAACTGATAACATATAAAATACTATCATCAGGGAACATAGAGGAGAGGGAGGGAAGCCCTGGGCTTGGAGACAAATTACTCCCACTCCAGAGAGCCTTTTTTTTTTTTTTTTTTTTTTTTTTTTAACACAAAGGCGAAGTTCAGGACCAGCACACTCCCCAGAGTCAACAGGAAGGCTGATGCTGTGATAGTCTTAGCTTACTGTCTGCGGCCACTGCATGCATGCTAAATGCTTCAACTTTCCACTCCATAGGGATAAAATTAGTCCACACAATGCTGATCTAACACATAGCATTGGTTTTGGCTTCCAAGTTATAGTTTTTCAATCCTCTATGAATTAATTTCTGCTATATGTTGCACTGGGGAAAAAATGACTTTAATTGTAGACACCTGGTAATTTCAGGCAGTATCCTAACATTATATTTCCTATTAAAACTAACATTTTTGAATTCAGGGTTTATGTTTACCTAAACGTCCCCAAGCATCAGTAGATTGGCCTTTGATTGAATTATTTATTGCTCGAAAAAATCAGTGGGAAGGACTCATGCACTTCTCAAAGGAAATTAACCGATCTGAATATGGACGGTAAAGCTTTCACCCAGACTTTTGTATCTGACGGTTATTTACTCAGCACAATGCCATCTTTTTGCTCATAATAGCCTCAATCAGCAATCTGCTGCTTCACGGTCAGAGCCGCCTGCTGAGCTTGTCTTGCAATTCAGAAACCAGCCATAGGGGGGTGCACAAAATTAAATGGACACAGATTGCTTTTTCTGTATCTTCATTTAATAAGCTTCCCTTCTAAACAACCCTTACAAAAAGTATCTTTTTAGAACTAAAGGAAATAGAATTTACTCATTACTATCCTAGACTCTAAAGAATCAATCACAATGATAATAATTATTATTACTTATAAACCCTGCTTCAGGGATAGCCTAATCAATTCCCAAGACAAGTTCACCAACTAACAAGTTTTCTGATCCAGTGAATTCAAATCAGTCTTTAAAACTTTAATATCCTCGGAGATACCCCAGTGTCACATTACTTAACAGTATACAGCAGTGTAAAAAAGTATGGTTTTATTTAACTGTGTGTTTGCCAAACAGATGAGTCAAATTGGCATATTGTGGATCAGACCTTTAGTCCTAACTACAATCACACCTATGGGATTTAAAAAAATATATTCACAGACTATTTAGCATTTTTTCCTAGCATATTAGGAAATTGAAGTGTACAAATAGTGCAAATGCTATCTACTCTTTCAATTTAATATTCCTGATCATCTCCCTGAATCCTTGTTCTCTCCCAGGTGGCATATCTATATATATTACCACTAACAGTACCACTTTTCATGAGAAATAAAGTAAACAAATTGTCACACAAGGACTTTCCCGGCTACGCATTTTGGTAATTGTACTTGCCAAATTTTTTCATTGTTAAGTAGAAAAATGTTTTGTTAGCATGAGAAAAAAATGAGAAAAAATACACGAACTCTCTAACCATATTCACAGAAGGGTGTACTTTTCAATGTAACATTTAACTGACAGAACAAAGTCATCAACTGTTTAGATTTAAAAGAGGAACAGTGATAAATGTGCTGGTTGCTTTGTTGCTGTTGACATTAGCTAGCCAGGAATATTATATCCCAACGCACACACCACACATGCATTGTCATCATACTCACATTTTATTTCCATTGCTTTGAGAGAACATGGAAATAAACTATCATATTCATGCACAGGCAGCAAAATTGCTGAATGAGGTATAATTTTGAACTAACTTTCTCGTCATCTGTGTATTTTAGCCAATGTTCAACTTTGGCGGCCAGTACCTTCTTGGTTTTTCTAAAATCAACCAATATTTACTGGTTTTTTTTCTATGAGTTTGAATCAAAAATTCTTAATTTAGGAGTTTTGGATTCAAAGCTGAGAAAGCATAGTTCCCACTTTATATTCAAATAAGACAGAGAGGTCAGTGTAATGTGCTGAATTTTGACAAGCTCTGAGATAGACTAATATGCTTTGTGGCAAAGGAGCACAGGAGAGGTGCACTAATCTGGTATCAGGGAGCCGGCAGAGACAGATTTGAATTAAACAGTGTCCCAAGGGAGGCTATAGTGGAAGACAAGGAATATTCAGATATTCACATTGGATATTTAAATAATATTTGTACTGAGTTTTTCCCACTACATAATGAAGACTTTATCCATCACCTTGGTTAAATAAAATGACAAGGTTACTGCTAGCATTTGAACTTGACCTCTTCTGCATACACATAAAACTGATAGAATATCTGCAGTGAGTTTGCTTAGTCAGAGCATTGCACTCCATTGTCTTTCCAGAATGAGCAATTTTGCCAATCTCTGTTGTGCTACTTCTGAAACCGAATAATTGCAGGAGTTAGAACTTTCAGATGGCCACTGAGTAATTTTCTTATTTCTTTCTCCTCTTCTTCTCACTATTCTGCAGGAAAACTAGCAGATTCGCTGAAGTACCAACACATCTTGGGGTCTTTTTATTTCTTGAGTTATGCAAGAATCATAGCTCTAACTTTCAAAGTTGGAAATACATGTAGTAAGGTCTTGAACTTTCATTTCCTTTCAGATCTTATTTTCTGCCTCACTATTTTTTTTTAAGTTTAATGTCATTTATTTTATTTTTTTTTTGAATCATAGCTGTGTACATTAGTTCAATCATGGGGTACAGTGTGGGGGCTTCACATGCAATCTGAGATATTTTTATCAACCTGATTGACATACCATTCATGATATTTTCTCGTTTACTATATGAAAACATTTTTGATCC
>CAUYON010004876.1:0-12241 GCA_963573935.1 Arctocebus calabarensis | reverse complement strand
TGTCAAAGGTGTGTTATAATCTCTGACTATTATGGTGCTGGAGGAAATCAAGTTGCTCATGTCTGTTAGAGTCTCTCTTATAAATTGAGGTGCGTTCTGGTTGGGTGCATAAATATTAATAATTGAAATGTCATCATATTGAGTATCACCCTTAACAACTATGAAGTGACCATCCTTATCTTTCCTTACTTTTGTTGGTTTAAAGGGTATTGTATCTGAAAATCAAATTGCAACATCTGCATTTTTCTGATTTCCATTTGCCTGAAATATAGATGACATCCCTTTACTCTGAGTCTATATTTATATTTTAAGGTAAGATGAGATTCTTGTATTTAGCAGATATCTGGCCTGAGTTTTTGTATCGAGTTAGCCAACCTGTAGCTCTTTAGAAGACAATTTAAGCCATTCACATTAATTGAGAATATTGATAAGCATGATTGAATTTTGGGTATAGAGTTTTTCGAAAGTCCAGTGGATATTTTTAATCCTTTTGCCACTGTGGAAGTTGGAATTTGACCAAAAGTTTCTGAGTGAGTTTACTTTTGTGGTGAAGGATTGCACTGGTCATTATAGAGGATAGGTCTGAGAATATCCTGGAACATGTGCATGTCATTAAAGTATTTAATTTCTCCATCATAAATGAAACTCAGTTTAGTTGGATACAGGATCCTGGGTTGAAAGTTCTTTTGTTTTCTGAGATTAAAAGTCAATGATCACTCTCTTTTAGCTTGAAAGGTTTCAGCAAAGAGATCTGCAGTCATTATAATATTTTTCTCTTTGTAGTTATGGTTTTCTTATGTCTGGCTGCTTTCAGAATTTTCTCCTTCATATTAACTTTAAAGTTAATTATGATGTGTCTTGGGGTTTCTTATTCAGGTTGAGTCATGCTGGGGTTCTGAAACTGTCTGCTATCTGAATTTCAGAGTCTCTTGGCATGTCTGAAAAGTTCTCCTTCATAATCTCATGAAAAAGGGCCTCTGCTTTGCGAAGCAACTTTGTCACCTTCAGGAATTTCTATAAGGTGAATATTAATTTTCTTCAAATTATGCCAAAGCTCTTTGAGAGAATGATCCATTTTTGCTCTCCATTTCTCTTCCTCTTTGAGAGTTTCGGAGTAGTCAAAAGCTTTGTCTTCAATGTTAGAAATCTTTTCTTCTACTTGCTCCTTTCTGTTACTGAGGGATTCTACTGTAATTCTCAGCTCTTTGAGGGCTGCAAATTCTTGTCTTGGTATGTCACAATCTTTGGTGATTTTGTCTTTGAATTCTTGAGACAACTTTTGAATTGCTCCTTGAATTCCTAATTCCAACTTTACCTCCATTGTATTAATCTTATTTGCAATCGAAACTCTAGATTCAATTTCTGACATCCCAGCCATTTGTTAATGATTGGGATTGTCAGTTGTGCCCACCATATCGTTCCTTGGGAGAGTTGATCTACTCTGGTTATTCATGTTACTAGAGATTTTCTGGTGATTCTGCCCAAGGATTTCTTTATGCCATTTGGCTAGATGAGTAGATAAGGTAAAGTTTGATTGGGGGGGCTCCTGGAATAGTGATTAACCAGTCCTTTACCCAAGAGCTGTGACTGGTGCCATTACCTTTTCCCCTAGAAACTGGGGGCTTAGTTGGTGTGGTGGGGCTAAGTGGCTCTGTCTTGTTTTCAGGTGGTCTCTGTCCTACTCTAGTGAATTAGTTACTCTGAGTTGAAATCTCAGCTGTGAAGAAATACCAGCAATTAAGTCACCCCAACCCACCCCACCCCACCCCTGGGCAATAAAAGGAAAAGGAAAATCAAACCTTCCCACAACCAAACACCCAGGGTACCACTTTGGATAGTTCTCAGGTGATTGGTCCAGTCTGAGAGATCTGAATCAATTGTCCTAGACAGCACCCAGTCTCAAGTGAGGGAGTTCGGGGTCTCTGGCAACTAGATAGCAGGGGTCTGCTGGATGCTCGAGTATGACTTATTCTGGTGCTTTGTGGAGTCAGAAGAACCCCCTTCCCCCAGCAAATGAATTAGTCTGGGAAGGTTGATGCCTCATTCCCCACCTTGCACCTCTGTCATACCCAGTCATAGGTAACCCCAAAGGGCTATGACCCAGTTCCCTCCAATGAGCAGATGCTCCAGGTGTTTGAGCCTGCTAGAGTGACAGAGAGATCTTATGTTTTTGGCCAGGCCTATACACTCTGCCACCATCTGGCAGGGGAAGCTGAGGCCTGACAACCTCGGGTGGTTAATGGAAGCTGGGGCGGTTCACTCAGTTCCATTCCTGCCCCTGATTGTTGTTGCTGTCACTTACGTTTGTGCAGAATTTGTGATTCTGTCCTGGCTATATTCCGCTGTGAACCAGATGCTGTTTGAGGTCACAGAAACTGCGACTCAATCCTAGTCTGTGCTGCTGCCCAGATCTGGTATTTCTGTTTCCCCTGCTGTCTGTGTTGGGGTGGGTGTGGTTACAGCTCACACTGGGTTCGGAGTTCCAGCCTCGGCCTGGCTGCCTTGTCTCAGCTATGATCCTCTGAGGGCTAGGTGTTTTTTTAGGCTCACTAAAGCAATCCTCTGGCTCAGCCCCACCCTGGGAGTTTGCCATCTCTGTGCATGCATTTTCAATTTTCTGTCTGGCAGTGCTCCACCCATGCCGGTACCACCTCAGGCATGCCCTTTGCTCATAGGTTCTCTGTTACTGTTCCAGATTTATTCTGCCAGTGTCTGCCACAGGAGAAGATGCCTGGCTTTCTCTGGTTGCCCAGGGAGACAGGGAGTGTCCTTCTAAAATATCGCCAGGGTGTGTGCCCTATTGTTCCCGCTCTTGCCACAGCTGCTCTGTGCTAAGGGCCACTGCCTTTCCCTTTCCAGTATGGTTCTTTCAGTCCACCGTTTTCTCCTTACCCCTGTGCAGCATAATCAGCAATGACCTGCAACAGCCCACTCCCTGTTCATGCCTCTTGAGAAAATGCCCAAGAATCTGGACTCCATGGGGGACAGGCTTCCTGCCCTGGGGTTGAGGGTGTAGGGGAATGCTGGGCATTCGGAATTGCAGGTAGAGAATATGTACAGTTTTATACAGTTTCATGTGTGGCAGGAGAGTACCATGGCACCCTAGTAAGGGAAGGAGGTTCGGTTTTTAGAGGGTCTCTCCTGTGGGATAAAATGGGAGGACCTTTGAATTCTGCTCGCTTGTTTGTATGGAGTGTGCTGCAAGCCATTCTCATGGGGGAGGGGAATCCCGTCTGCTTGGCAATGGAATGTGTACCTTTTGTTTGTATTCTTGGGGTCACAGCTCACCTCAGCAGGGTTGATGTGTGTTCTCCAACCTTCTCTCTTGGCTCTGCTCCAAATCATCAGATTGCTTGCTAAACTTCTATCCTTTAACTCTCCTTCTGGATAGGAACCTCTGTGGAAAGCTGGCTCCAGTTGGCCATCTTGCCTCTGCCCCCTGGGCTTAAGTGATTCTTAAGGATCCCAAGTATATGGGACTATAGGCACCCACCACAAGGCCTGGCTATTTTTAGAGATGAGGTCTTGCTCTGGCTCAGGCTGATCTGGATCTTGTTAGCTTAGGCAGTCCACCACCTCGGCCTCCCAGAGTGCTAGGATTACAGGGGTGAGCCACCACACCTGGCCAGAATAGTGAGTCTTATCTGAGTGCACTGGAAGCTGGAGGTGTGGACAGTGACATGGTTGGACTCAGGAGACTCCCCTGGTTGTCTCGTGGCCGCAGGCTGAAGGCGGTCAAGATGTGGTTGGGAGACCATGGCTACCCTAACTGCCCTTGCATCCCACCCCAGCAGCCTTCTCACCCTGTAGTCCTGGGATCCACCACTTCCAAGAAAAGCTTAAAGTATGAAAATTTTAATCAACACATTATACAATCCATTTTATTTAAAGGTTTCTTAATCAGGTTCAATGCTGCATCCAGAGAGAGCATCATAGAATTTGAAGTTGACGAAGTCATATGGTTGGTTAGTCTAACCCAGGGTAAAGGGTAAAGGCTGATGTAGATGGTAGACTATTAATTCTTCAGGTTAAGTCATAAAGGGTTAAAAAGTCATAGTCTTGTTTGTAGGCTCATTGAATAGGAAGAAGTCTATATTTTCAAACCATAATTATCTCTTTTTACTGACAAAAGCTAAGCAAGTCACTACCTTCAAATCTCTAAGAATGAACAGTTAACCTTTTGACTCGTTCTTCCAGAATAAGTGACTTTAAATGTTTTGACAGTGCATGTTAAGAGATCAACTCTCCTCTCAGAGCCCACACAAGTCAAACTCTTCAGACTCCCTGAAAGTCATTGATTACATCTTTTTTTTTGAGACAGAGTCTCACTATGTAGCCCTTAGTAGAGTGCTGTGCCATCACAGCTCACAGCAACTTCCAACTCTTGGGCTTAAGTAATTCTCTTACCTCAGCTTCCCAAGTAGCTGGAACTATAGGTGCCCACCACAACGTCTGGCTATTTTTTTTGTTGTTGCAGTTGTCATTGTTGTTGAACTGGCCTGGGCTGGGTTTGAACCTGCCAGCCTAGATAAATGTGGCTTGAGCCGTAACCACTGTGCTATGGGCACCGAGACAGATTTCATCTTTTTAAAATTTATTCCCTTCTTCTTTTCTCAAAAGATCTTCACTGTAGATAAAATATATACATTTATATTGAGGCAAATTGTGTGTAGGACTGATATCTACTAAGCCCCACTCAAAAGGAAGAATCAGGTCATGTCTAGCTGCCCAAGCTTCCTTAGGGACACACAGGGATGGAGACTCTTAAGATTATTTTAGGACAATTTGCTCTAACCTCCTCCTTCCAACCACCCTAAGTGGTGACGGAAAGCTGGTGTGAACCTCTGCCTTGGGGGAAGGTCTTAGTGTCATTGTCCAGAGATTCACTAAGGAAAGTAACATTGGGGTTCTCTTCAGTAGCTTTTAGGAGAAGGAGGGAAGAGAACATTATCACTACTACTGTTAAGAACTGCCAGCATATATTGCAATAAAAAGCATATTGACTTTTTAGCTGTTTTATGTCATTGTTTTAAATTTTCTACAGATAGTGCATCCATTTGTGAAGAACATGCATATCACTCTCTCCTCAGAAGGATGCAGGTTTTGTCCCTTCTGTTCCCAGAAGCACACTTGCTCTCACCTTCCCAGATGAACTGAATATGCGACCTGAGCACTGAAAAGGCAGGAGATAGTCTAGTTCTTTCTTGAGTCCCTAATAGGTAACATAATGCCTGACTCTAATCAGTATACAGAAAGTCATTGTTACATAAATGGATAAATGAATTAGTTTATATTTCACAGAAATGATCATGTCTCCTTTCATACTGAGAGATGACTTTACAAAATTGAATTTCACTGCAATTAACTGAAAATAAATTCCAGATGCCCACAAAGAGTACCTTTTGGAACTTCATCATCTTACAGTAAGTGGAGGATAAGTGCACTGGTCTAAAAACCCAGAGAGCTTGGCCGAGTACTACCACCAGAATCTAGGACAGTTTATCCTTTGTTCCACTCACAACTAGTTGTTTCTCACTGGAAAGCCACTCCATCTTAAAACATATTTTCCAGCATCTGGTTAGCCAGGAAGGTGGAATTTAGAGGCTGGCTGACATCAATTGGCTGAGTCATTCTGTCTATGGTCATTTCATGACTAGTGAATTAAATGGAGCTGATGAGCACCATGACCTGTTCACCCTTTAAGATATTGAGGTTGTGTCAATTTTTGCCTTTCCATCCGGGATGTGATACAGCTTTTGATGTAATATCATGAAAGTTTCAGGTATATTTACTTGGATTTTCCTACTGTATCACTCTTTCTTTCTAGTCAACATGAGAGTTCTTCAAAATGTTAAGTATGTGTATTCTGATTATAAATTTAGTTAGCCAGTAAATAGTCAGAGGGTGGGTTCATAGACCTTATGGACTCACTTCAAGATGGAGCAGGACTAGGGCTTCTGACCTGCATCTAGCTCTGCTCTAATGGGATGATTCAGGATAATACTTTACTTTTCCTAGCTATTGTAGTCAACTCAGATCTCTTATTAAATAGCCCACTTTCCCCAGTACATTTTTATCTAAGTAAATTATTCCTATATAGAAAGACTAGGGCAATCACTGCTGTGTAAACTTTCCATGGTATTTTAAGAATGATCATCATAGGAACTTAACCACTCCTTCAAAGAAATAGGTTATGGTCTGAGAACTAGCTGAGCCTATAAACTGGGCAAGGAGTCATGACTTTCCATTGAGGTGGCTTTCCTTAGTCTTCTGATTAACTATTCTTATTATATAGTAGATCTTCCACAGTTGACTGACTCCTTACACTGATCTCAAGTTGACCTAATTTTCATAGACTAGACATACATATATATATATATATATATATATATGAGTACAGAAGGCCTAGGTCCTTATGTTGGCCACTTCCATATGTTGGCCAGTTTGTTACAGTCCCTTGGATGGTCAAATTACAGAGATTCTACTGCATTTGGATTGATTATATATATTAAGCAAGGCTCCTACTACTTGCCCATTGATCTTCCTCTAGAATTGCCATATTCTATTAGCCATCACCATGAATTCCTATTATGCTGAGTCTACTAATCCACCTGCTGCTTTCTGATAATCATGCCCACTTTGCTTCTGAAGGTCAGATGCTTCCATACATTCTCTACTCTTCTGAGGTCCTGTCATTTCCACTTGTGTCAGAGAGCACGGCTGTGTGACAGAATCTGTTGTCAGTACTGATCCACAAAGGACAGACACCACTGAACTTCTCAACAATGCTGGGTCCCTTCTCACCCAGAAGGGCAAGTTGTCATTCTGTCAAAATAAATTATCTAGAGAAGGAGGCAGCTGTGAGCTTTTAGCAACCAACATTCATAGCAGCTGAAGAAGGGAATTTTGACCAAGTAGCAATAGCATCCACTCCAGGGACCTTTCTTTCTGTTCCAGAGCCTCTCTACATGACTTTGTCTTACCCTTACAAGTAGTGAAAACTGTGTGCATCCCAGCAGAGCAAACATCTTTCCAGAGCAACAGGAGAGATTCATTTCCATTTGTCTTTGTATTCCCCAAACTTAGGATAGTACCTTTCAGATAATGGGTACTCAATAATATCTGTTGATTTTAACTCCATCAATAAAAATAAAGCAATAAAATAATTGATGAGGTAGGAGTATAATGTATGTATCTAGAACTTCATCTTTTTGGTGCTGAAAAATAGAAAAATTCCTATAATATGATAACAATCTCCAAAACAAAAACCTAAAGCAAACTACATAAAAAACTAAGGTGCAAATTATTTCTAAAGCAGAATATATTTCTCCATATTTATAGATTCTTATATTACAATAGATACAAATATAATTCTAAGACTCTTGTCAAACAATGTCCTCCAAATAGTATTTATGATATGCTAGAAGTTCATCAATAGCTCTCTGTCTTAGCCCATTTGGACTGCCATAAACTAGGTAGCTTAAAAACAACAAAGATTTATTTATCGCAGTACTGGATCTTGAGAAGTCCTAGATCAAGTCACCCACAGATGTGATTTCTAGTTCATAAATGGTACCTTCTGGCTGTGTCATCACATGGTGGAAGTGTAGGAGATCTCTCTTGGGTTGCTTTTATAAGAACACTAATCCCATTCATGAGGGCACCTCTATTGTGATCTATTCACCTCCCAAAGGTGATTGGGGGTTAAGATTTCAAAATATGATTTTGGAGGGATGCTAACATTCAATCTATAGCAAACTCTTAAATCTCTTGATTCTCTCCAAGCCTCTCAAAGGTCTTACAATTTTGAAAGCATCAATAAAAATCAGAAGCTCCCTAAATTCTGGGGTATCCTCAGGGGCTTAATCCTTAGTCAGATAAATTACTCGTTTGAAAGACAGATGAAGTAAGAAAGCATCAATGGGTGGAAAGGTGAAGGGTTAGTCAACTACCTAGCAAACTCAAACAACGTAGACCCTAAGGGTAAGTCCATCAAAAGGACTTTGGGAGACTTGAGACTTGAGGAGAGAAAATTACTATGTACCATGGCTTTCTTCCTGGTGTTACTCAGTTTAATCTCAATATTGAGGTGTTTTCCCATTGGGGGTTCATTATTTTGTTTTGAGCCTGGTGCTGAAAATCATTTTGACCAATGTAGCTTTGTTTCCCTTGCTATAAAAATTTTGTTGAGGTCATCTTTTCAATATTTATCACTATACCAACTGACTATTAAATTTTTATTAATCAAAAAGCATTCACAATTTTTGTAGAAAATTTAAAAAATATAGAAAAACATATAGAAAAAAGAGTCTAATCCTATTAATTTGGAGAAAGAGCCTCCACTTTTTAATACTTAATTACATCGATTCCCAAAGAGTCCCCTTTTTTTGTGCCTATGTACACGCATATTTCTTATTTTTTATTTAACATACATTTATATAAATTTTATTGTGCCATTAACAATAATATTTGTAGGCCTATTGAATAACTATGTGATATATCATAATATGATCATAATATTATTAGTTTAACTAATTTATTTAACCATTCCATAAGTTTTCTGCATTTATGTTTTTCTTACTGTTCTACTATCATAACTAACATTGTAGTAAACACAATGTTTTGTCTTACTCTCTAGTCACCTAATTCACTCAATATTCATCTAGTCACCAATGTTTACTTAGCCTATATTGTAAGCCATTGACACTGTGCCAATAGCCAAGCATAGAGCAAAAGAACAGCCAGGCTACTCTCTGCCTTTCCTGCCATCATGGAGATTATAATTTGCCAGAGAGAAAATCCTGAAATTACAAGTGTGATGACTATGGTGGAGAGAAGGTACAGGGGCCCTGTGTCTCAGCCTTCCTGAACTACCATAACAAAATACCATGTGCTGTGTGGCTTAAACAACAGAAATTTATTTTCTCACAGTTCTGGAATCTGGAAGACTAGATCAGGTGCCAGCCTGGTTGGTTTCTGGCAAAGGCCCTCTTCCGGTCTTGTAAATGGTCACCTTCACTCTGTGTGCTCCAGTGGCCTTTCCTTTATGTGCACACATACCTCTTTTCATGAGGCAACCAAGCCTAGTAGATTAGGAACCTATACTTAGGACATCACTTCATTTTAACTACTTCCTAAAAGAAGCCTTAATTCCAAATACTTAGTATAGTCACATTGGGGGTTAGGATTCAACACATGATCATAATAAAAACCCAAAGATTACCAACTTAAAAATATAAATTAATTTTCTCACAGTTCTGGAGACTGAGAAATCTGAGATCAGCTGTCAACACAGTGAGTGGGGTTTGGTGAGGGCTTTCTGCCCAGCTCACAGACTTCTGCCCTCTGAGACTCATGGAGCCTTTCCTTACCACATGTGGAAAGAGGCAGAGAGACATGAGGGAACAAGCTATCTACTATGTCTTCTTCCAGGGATAATAACCCTATCAGAGCAGGACCTCACCCCATGATCTCATTTAATCTTAATTACTTCCTGATAGGCCCTGTCTTCATAGCCACACTGGGGATTAGGACGTCCTCATCTAAATTCGGGTGACATTTTTCAGTCTAATAGAACCTTGGGAGCATTTAAAGAGAGAGAAAATATACCTGAGTATTTTTTATCAAGTGCTTAATAAACTTGAAGTCATACTAATTTTTTAAAAAATGTAGATGTTTTTCTTTAAAAATTTTTTAAATTGAGGTACAGTTCACATGACATAAAACTATTTTAAACTGAACAATTCAGTGACATTTAATACATTGACAGTGTTTTATGAATTTTTAAAAATTTGGAGAACTGTTTTAGGGTTGCTGATTTAGCAATGAAGACTAAGATTATCTAGTTAAATTTGAATTTCAGATAATCAGTAAATAACTTTGTAGTATAAGTAACGTCTCATGCAATATTTAATGTTTTCTATTTCTCTAGCAATCCTTCTTTTTGTGCTTTAACATAATCAGTGCATTATTTTTTCAAGATCTTCAAAGTATGACAGTGGAACTTTAAATTAGGAGAGATTGCATTAAAATTGTATATTGCTTTGGGTAGTATGGACATTTTAACAATGCTGATTCTTCTCAGCCATGAGCATGGTATGTTTTTCCATTTGCTAACATCTTTAGCTATTTCTTTTCTCAGAGTTTCATAGTTCTCTTTACAGAGATCTTTCACGTCCTTTGTTAGGTAAACTCCCAAATATTTCATCTTCTTTGGCACTTCTAAGAGTTTTGTAGTAGAATCCCTGGTGTTTTCCAGATATACAATCATATCAGCTGTGAAGAGTGAATGTTTGATCTCTTCTGACTCTATGTGGATACTGGTGATCACATTTTCTTGCCTAATTGAGATGGCTAAGATTTCATTACAATGTTGAAAAGCAGTGGAAACAATGGGCAACCTTGAATGGTTCCTGATCTGAGGGGAAATGATTTCAACTCCATTCAATACGATATTGGTTGTGGATTTGCTATAGATGGCCTCTATTGGTTTAAGAAATGTCCCTTCTATACCAATTTTCTTAACGGTTCTGATCATGAAAGGATGCTGGATATTATCAAAAGCTTTTTCTAAATCAATGGAGAGAATCATATGGTTTTTGTTTTTTATTTTGTTTATGTGATGAATTATATTTATGGATTTACATATATTGAACCAGCCTTGAGACCCTAGGATAAAACACATTTGGTCATGGTGTATAATTTGTTCGATGTTTTTCTGGATTCTGTTTGCTAGGATCTGGTTGAATATTTTGGCATCAATATTCATTAGTGATATTAGTCTATAATTTTCTTTTCTTCTTGGGTCTTTTCCTGGTTTGGGGATGAAGGTGATGTTTGCTTCATACTTCCTTTTATATGGAATAAAAAAAAAAAAAACTTCGAATGGCCAAGACATTACTCAGAAATAAAAACAAAGCAGGAGGAATCACACTACCAGAACTCAGACTATACTATAAATCAATAGTGATCAAATAGCATGGTACTGGCACAAAAACAGAGAGGTAGATGAATGGACCAGAATAGAGAACTAAGAGAAGAACCCAGCTACTTACCGTTATTTGATCTTTGATAAGCCAATTAAAAACATACAGTGGGGAAATGATTCCCTATTTAACAAATGATGCTGGGTAAACTGGTTTCAGCTGGTGTCCTCTAGAACACTGAAACTGGACCCACACCTTTCACCATTAACTAAGATAGACTTTCACTGGATTAAAGATTTAAACTTAATACACGAAACTATAAAAATACTAGAAGAAAGTGCAGGGAAAACACTTGAAGAAATAGACCTGAGTGAATATTTTATGAGGAGGACCCCCTCAGGCAATTGAAGCAACACCAAAAATACATTACTGGGACCTGATCAAACTAACAAGCTTCTGCACAGCCAAGAACACAGTAAGTAAAGCAAGCACGCAACGCTCAGAATGGGAGAAGATATTTGCTGGTTATGTCTCCAACCAAGGTTTAATAACCAGAATCCACAGAGAACTCAAACATATTAGCAAGAAAAGAACAAGTGACCCTATCTCAGGGTGGGCAAGGGACTTGAAGAGAAACTTCTCTGAAGAAGACAGGCACACAGCCTACAGACATATGAAAAAATGCTCATCACCCTTAATCATCAGAGAAATGCAAATCAAAACTACTTTGAGATATCATCTAACTCCAGTAAGATTAGCCCACATCACAAAATCCCAAAACCAAGAGATGTTGGTGTGGCTGTGGAGAAAAGGGAACACTTCTATACTGCTGGTAGAAATGAAAACTAATACGTTCCTTTTGGAAAGATGTTTGGAGAATACTTAGAGATCTAAAAATAGACCTGCCATTCAATCCTACAATTCCTCTATTAGGTATATATCCAGAAGACCAAAAATCATGTTATAACAAAGATATATGTGTCAGAATGTTTATTACAGCCCAATTCATAATTGCTAAGTCCTGGATGAAGCCGAAGTGCCCATCGACCCATGAATGGATCAATAAATTGTGATATATGTACACCATGGAATATTATGCAGCCTTAAAGAAAGATGGAGACTTTACCTCTTTCATGTTTACACGGATGGAGCTGGAACATATTCTTCTTAGCAAAGTATCTCAAGAATGGAAGAAAAAGTATCCAATGTACTTATGTACTCAGTCTTACTATGAATGCTATAACCCAATTATAGCTCAAGAAGGAGGGGAAAGGATAGAGGTTGGAGAGGGGAAGGGGGGAAAAAAACCAAAAAAC